>CM024239.1:88307618-88373576 GCA_013421045.1 Propylea japonica | reverse complement strand
TTTGTATGTCTCAAATATGTCGATATTGTATTTCAATTCGACCAACGTTTTTGAAATTTTTATAAGACATCTAATGATACTAATCGAAAAAATAATAACGTTTCGACGTTTAATATATTGCCATGCCACATTCAATCGAAATAAGAACATCATTATTCGACAATATTTGGTCATCTAGAATACATAAATAAAATATCTAACTTTAAACGTCAAGAATTGTCAATTGATTTTCATCCTTAAGAACTATTATTTATATAAAGTCTCCCAACCACAGATTATGAATGTTTTTAAGAATGGAAATATGCATTTCGACTATATATGTTTTCAAAATGTTTATAGAATATCCATTCATGCAATGAGAAGTGAGCAATTTTTTGATGTTTTTCAGATATGCTATGCAACAATTTTAATACCAAAAACCATATTGAAAATGATAATTTATTTAGGTATGAATTCGACTAGCAGATACGCATAGACATACAGGTTTGTTTTTTAAATTCATGCCACAAAATTAAGCATGTGAAATTTAAGATGAGTCTTCTCTACAACAAAATTTTCTCAGCCATCCCTTTTCGAGATATCACCCTAAAAGGTAGTGACACAAAAATCCTTGAACTTGCACGGCAATCCATGACACGTAAACTACGTTCACATATTTGGCTGGAGTTTTCGTTTCCAGCATTCAGCAGTTCATTATTATGAACCGTATGACATTTTAAATATTTTCCTACCCACTAATAAAAAAATATGAATTATGGTCCTTTTCATTCTTCTCTCAACTATTGGATGAAATGGTAAGGACCCTCAATTTTTTGCTAAGGGTTTTGGTTTTCTTAAATAAGTACTTAAACAAAGATTTTATTGAGTTTTCCCCACAAAAATGCTCATTTTTTTCCGTTGTTTTATGATACTGGAAACAACAAACATTTTCAATGATTGAAATAGACACGGGGTGTTTTAGAATGAAAACATTCCATGTTTTTGTTTCTCGTATCATGTTTCTTTGGTGTGCGGCCTGATAAAGAGCTATACCGGCTGTCAACGGAATATGGAAACACGCTATATAAGGTATCGACTTTCGTTTTTTTTTATTCAACAAAGAAAAGATTTTTGAAGTACATTGGTTATACCGGAAATGATTTTTTTTTCAAATGGCGCAGTAGGTGTATTTCTCTTCATATTTTTATTGTAAATATCGATTTCAGTACGAATATGTGTCACTTGTTAACATATAAGTTTAGTATTAGTGATTTTTTTTTAATTATTTCAGTTTCGTCTAGATGAGTGAAAATGTCATCGTTGAATTTTCATTCCAACATCAGGGAAAAATTGAACCCTCACCCCAAAAAAGTCTAAGATTGCCTAGTTTTTATCAGCCTGCAATATATTCGGAATGTTAATCTTTTTCTTCAGATGTAAATGCCTTGGAAAAAGTATTATTAGAAAGGCCTTTTTTCTGCTCAATTCGATACATAATGGATAAAAATCGAATTAATAATTATGAAGATACATATCTAAAAAGCTGGCAATTTGGTCAGGTGACGCATATTGTGCTCTGGAAGTAAGATATAAATACAAATTCTACTTATTTCGGTACGACCGGAAGTACTTCAACAATAAATCTAAGTTAAATTTGAAAAAACGAAATCGATAACTTGAATACCACCTATTGAAATATGAGCGTTTTTCTATATTCCGTTAATATAAATAAAATATAAAAGAAAAATAGGTGATCTATGCGATCACGATGAACGAAATGCGAACTCCTATATCGGGCTCGGTCACGTGGTTACGAACCGCCGAACCGCCAATGTTAAAATTCAAAGGATAGCGGGTAGGGTTATAGACAAAAGACATTCGAACTTGATCATTTCGTTAGAAACACTGCTTCGTAAAAGGTCAAGTCGATATTCTCGAGTGATTGTTTTTGCTTTAGCTCCTGCTTAGTGAATATACTATTTAGTGATTAGTGCTGTCACAATTTAAGAAGGTGAGTGCAAATGTTGCTAGTTCTAGTAAGTACAATTTCTCCATAATATAGCTTCAAACGTAGCTGGTTCAGGTCTGGGCTCACTGTTATAAAAATGAGATTTATTTATAATTTTCAAAAACGAATCTGCATCTTTGGATAAAGCAAAATAGGTATTATGAAAATATCTTTTACAGATGGATCATCTATTAAGATCTATTGAATGATGTTTTTAGATAACCGTTCAAAGTGAATATTATGTAATGTTGAATTAATATAGGAACCCTACTATTCCCGGTGTAGTGCCTAAAATGTGTTCCTCCGAATATGTGGTGGCACTAATATGCTAATTAATATAAAATTGGAGATTTGTTATCTTTCATGGTCCGATGATCTAGAAAAGTCGATTGAATGATATCTTTCAGATAACTAACTAACACTAGTGATTAACTTTTGATTAAGTACTACTTCCTGTAAATTATACCTATAACATAGGTATAACCTATAACATTAAATGTTATAGGTATAATTTACAGGAAGTAGTACCTAATCAAAAGTTAATCACTAGTGTTAGTTAGTTATCTGAAAGATATCATTCAATCGACTTTTCTAGATCATCGGACCATGAAGATTGAATGATATCTTTCAGATAACTAACTAACACTAGTGATTAACTTTTGATTAGGTACTACTTCCTGTAAATTATACCTATAACATAGGTATAACCTATAACATTAATGTTATAGGTATAATTTACAGGAATAATACCTAATCAAAAGTTAATCACTAGTGTTAGTTAGTTATCTAAAGATATCATTCAATCGACTTTTCTAGATCATCGGACCATGAAAATAACAAATCTCCAATTTTATATTAATTAGCATATCTTAGTGCCACCACATTATTCGGAGGAACACATTTTAGGCACTACACCGGGAATAGTAGGTTCCTATATAATTCAACATTACATAATATTCACTTTTGAACGGTTATCTAAAAACATCATTCAATAGATCTTAATAGATGATCCATCTGTAAAAGATTTTTCATAATACCTATTTGCTTTTATCCAAAGATGCAGATTCGTTTTTGAAAATTATAAATAGGTAAATCTCATTTTTATAACAGTGAGCCCAGACCTGAACCAGCTACGTTTGAAGCTATATTTTGTTCTACTGGAGAATATGTTGATTAATTATTGTAAATTAGGTAGGTATATTGTAAGTAGAAATTTGAAACCTTTCATAGTATGACTATGATCATCTGAAGCAGTCTATCGAATGATATCATTGAATGACCGTCCTATTGAACTGTTATGTCTGTTATCACTATTCTGAATACTATGTTTATTTAGATATTATCCCAGGTACCAGGTACCTGAAATCCGCTCTTTTTAAAATATGTTTATATTTACACGATGATCGGTTTTGGAATCTTTCTTTCAAATATTTAAGGATAAATATTTCAAGATCATCTGAAATTTCAAATTATAGAATTTCATAATTTGCGTTGGGGATTTCGTAGGGCTCAATTGTTACAGTATCTATTATAAATTAATATTTTTCTGAATAAACTTGGTAGGTTTATCATCAATAAGTCAATTGATAGACCTCTTCGAGATATTGATTTAGTAATGAATATACTCAACCACTCGACTTGAAAACTTGCTGAAAAATATTATCATTAGTCAAAAAGTCGAGCACAAAATAGATTCAATCAGGATTTGAAGAATAATTGAATGTCTTGAGCTTGAAACCTTCGAGAAAATGTTTAGATGTTTTTCAGATCATCTTAGATGAATTATAGCAGAAGGTATAAGCGTTTTCCATTTCTATTTAGAATGTTTTTTTTCAGCTATCGTTTCAAAAATGATATTTATTCAATATAACAATGTCAAAAAATTAGCATTTATATAAATATAGATTTAATTAACAATTTTTGCAATTTTATCGATTTTGGAATTATCAATTGACATTTCTGATCACCTTGAATTCAAAATATCATTTATTATCTTTCTGATGTTGTATTCGAAGGTCATATCATTACGAATAAGTCGAAATCTCAAAAAAAAGAAATTTTCATAGCAAGCCTTGAATCCTTTGGAAAATATGAGTGAGAAGCCTAATTCATTCACTAATTTTTCCATTTCTAAAAGTTTTTTCGACAACTTAAGCATTTACAAAAATATAAACAAAATGTATTTCAAGCTCTTATTAAAGTAGCATTTTATTGAACAACAGCCAACAAAATTAAAATGCATCGAAATTGTTTTTCTCGTGAATGATTGAGTTTTCGAAAGAATTGTAGAAATAAAAGAGTAAGTATATGGCTTTTCAGCCATATTTTTTTTAAGTAAAATTCTCATAGAAAAAGTTGTGAAAAAAATTGTTTCCGTTAATCTTTGGAAGGGTTAACCTTCATTTTCACCATAGCATCACCTCTCAAATTTTCTCGGTGTTACCCTGTATTCATAAACTTTCAATTATTTCTATTTCTCAGAAAAAAAAACTGAACGCAATATAAAGTACATTTTATCGTTTGAAAAAATTGTTTTTATAATTTTCTTTTCTGCAAAACTTTGATATTCTTTTGTTCTCTGTTGTGATTGTTTTTCAAAGTTGTACTTAATTGTGAAAAAAAAAAATCCCTTATTTTGATTTGTGTTGGTTCCAGAGGCTTTTTATAATCTGTTCGAGAGTGAAATCCTGGCAGATCTCACGACACGACCATAATAAGGCAATTCAAGACTGGTTACGCCTTGCAACCAACGATACGAATATTAGAAAACGAAGAGCAAATCCTCAAAAAGTGCCGTTGCCTATGACATTTTTATTTATTTTTTTAATTGAACAAATTGTCTCGACTACATTGGTCATTGACACAATTTACATTTTTGATACATTTGAATTGTGTTTATTTATGTTTTTATATTATGAATATACCTATTTATTTTTTCATATCAGAACTTGTTTTTGCTTTCCTAACTGCTATGAGAGATTTCAACTGTGTAGATAAAATATATTAAGTGTCAGTTGCAGGAACGTCCATTAAAATTTAAAGGTCCATTAAACTCTTAATCCTCCATTATTACAAGGAACTAATGGAGGATTAAGGGTTTAATGGACCTTCCTGCAACTGAGCATATATCTGATAATTTGCTGAGCCGCACACCACAGAAACATGAAAGGAGAAGCATGAAACAGTTTTCATTGATAAAATAAGACTCAAGGTGTTTTTATGAATGAAAATGCACACTTTTGAAGTCTCTCACCAAATCTCCTTAAGATAAACATGATCTTGAAACTAGCAAATGTCAATTTTCTTTGAATTTTTTTACCATACAACCCTTCTCCGAAAAATCTGATGGAATAAATCAGTACCAGGTCTTAAATATGACGTCTTTCAAATCATAATATCGTGCGTTCAAAAAAATTCGTGGAATATTATTTATGAAAATTGTTGGTGATATTGTACACGTATATTAGATGAAATAAGATGAACCTTTGTTCAATGTCCCTAAAAAGTCTTTGCATTGTATAATTTTTGACATCTTACTATTGTCAATTCCAAAACAATATTGATAACGTGCGTTCAAAAAATTCGTGGTCAAGTGAGCTGTGGATTCTATTTTTCCTGAGAGTCTATGAGTTGAAAAATAGAATCCACAGCTTACTTGACCACGAATATTTTTGAACGCACGTTATCAATATTTTTTGGAATTGACAATAGTAAGATGTCAAAAATTATACAATACAAAGACTTTTTAGGGACATTGAACAAAGGTTCATCTTATTTCATCTAATATACGTGTACAATATCACCAACAATTTTCATAAATAATATTCCGCTTAATAGACGTCCAATTTCGATCATGACGGCAATGCTCCAAAAACATCTACTATGTTATATATTTAAGAGGTTATGAGTGTGGATGTTTTTCGGATCATCTATATATTATCAGATTATTGATCGAGAAAAACGACAAAAATCTAATGATATATAGACATTAGAGAGTCATCACAATAACATAAATCCTCAAACATCTATTACATGTCAAACGTAATACTAAGTTAGGATAAACTAAAAAAAAACAGAAATTTCACATGTTATAGAAAGACTCACTTTGACGTGAAATAGATGTCTAAAAAAGTAATATTTTTCAACGTAAATCTCGCGGACATTTTTACGTCGAATCTAGGTTAGAAATTCAATACATTTTGATGTTTTATAGATCATCTAATAATCTATTTTATATAGTCTATAAAATGTTTAAAATATGTGTTTGTGTTGTTTGGGTTGATGCACCTTTTAGTTATACTTTTCCTGATAAACATCGCCATCTTTAAATTCAGAACAAAAAATGTAATCACTTATTCACTCACACACTTTAATTGTCAGAAAGAAGTACCTAACGTGTGAAATTCTTTTCAAGACAATAATTAAGAGCCTTTTATTTCCTTATAACAGTTTCTGCTAATAGCAAGCAATAAACAGTCGCGGATTTTTACGAGTCCATTTATTATTTTATGACATTTCAAGATGACCATAGATTATTTCGTTAATGATAAAACTAGATGTTGTGTGAATTAAAACTTTCAAGATTCCTAAGTACCATCAAAGGTAATAAAACTAGATGGATATAATGTTGCTTTTGTTGTCAGTTGAAATGATCTCAAATTAAACGATGTTATGGAAAACTCGTGATTACCTTTAAATGCTTTACTTGTTTAATCCGTTTGTCGAGTTCAATCCTCGTTGCCTAATCTCGTTTTTGTTATCTTTTGGCACACAAAACTGTGTATTATAAAGAGATTAACGAATCCGTTTTGGAAGGACACAGGCTTGCCAAATTAAGTTATTCCTCCCAAAACGTTATGGATTTTTATGTACCTATGTACTAGCTGGCCCGGTCAACGTTGTTTTGCCATAAATCTACATTATTTGCAGAAAATACTTTTCTGGTTTGATGTTCTAAGTCTGTCGACTACGAATCTGATGCGCCCTTCTTTCTGTTCAAATCCTCGTTGATTTCTTTCATTTCTTGCCTCTTGCGGTTGTGTTCCACGTAAATTTTTCTGTTAAATTTGTTCGTCTGATCTTTGTGCTCTTCTATCTCGCAAGACTCTAGCATGGTTTGTTATACCCCTCTGTGTCTAGATGGCATTTTGACTGTATAGTCCGTTTACGAAAGGTTGAACCGTCAGTTGACCATGGAAATTTGGCATATGTATATTGAAATTTTAGGTTATGTTGTTTATTTTTTTTCAGATTGATACGCAATGTTGTTAATATTGCATAGAAATTTCTGATAACTCTAAAGCTCGTCGGACGAGGCCGGGTACATTCGGCAACGTTGACTTTATTTTACGTTATGACAGCAAATACTGCGAACTTCAGATAAATAAACAAACGCCTACTTTGAGCTCAAAATTTCGTGAACGGACTATATGTACTAGCTGGCCTGGTCAACGTTGTTTTGCCATAAATCTACATTATTTGCAGAAAATATTTCTCTATTTTTTCTGGTTTGATGTTCTAAGTCTTTCGACTACGAATCTACGCCCTTCTCTTTGTTCAAATCTTCGTTGATATTTCTTTCATTTCTTGCCTCTTGCGATTGCGTTCCACGTAAATTTTCCTGTTGGATTTGTTCGGCCGATCTTTGTGCTCTTTTATCTCGCAAGACTCTAGAATGGTTTGTTTTACGACACAAATTCGTCCCTTTGTGTCTAACTGGCATTTTGACTGTATAGTCCGTTCACGATAGTTTGAGCCGTCGGCTGGCCATGACAATTTGGCATATTTAGCCTATTCGTTTTGAGATATTTCGTGCTCCTGAGTAACTCAAAAGCTCGAAATACGGCTTTCCATTGGCTGCGCACAAGCACTGGAACAGCTCAAGAGCACGAAACTCCTCAAAACGAATACTGTAATTGTGTACCTATATTGAAATTTTAGGTTATGTTGTTTATTTTCTTGTCAGATTGATACGCAATGCCGTCGATATTACATAGAGTTCTCTGATAACTCGGATACTCGGACAAGCCGGGTACATTCGGCAACGTTGACTTCATTTAACGTTATGACAGCAAATACTGCCAACTTCAGATAAATAAACAAACGCCTACTGAGCGCTCAAACTTTCGTGAAAGGACGGTATTAAATACAGCGACTAATGGTCAAGATATTTCGCTCCGCTCACGCTTTAATAGTTCGAGACCATTAGTCTCTCGATTAATAACCGAGTTGATGACAAGATTTTTCCGACGATCTCAATATGAATTCTTGATTGAAATACATTTTCATTTTGCACAGGACATACATTTGTCGTAATGAAATTTCTATGTATCTATGTTCCAGAAGAGTTTTGACATTTCTCGTAGTTCTTCTGAATACTTTGTGAACGGTTGCCATGAGGATTGCACATTAAAGTAGCCAAAAATTGAGCATTAAAATGGACCATTAATGATCAATTTCGTACACATTAAAATCACCTTTTATTTCGAGGTCGGCGGAAAACTTTATTTACGATTGCTTCTACATCTGACTTTATCTACGGATTATTCAGGAAAATTTTAAATTCCAAATTTGATAATAATAATTCATACCGTCGAAATTATTTAAGTGACATTCATCGTATCGCACTCTATTTTGGTCCACGTTGTCGTTTCTGTGGACAAAAATTAATTTTCCTCACCTCTTAAACCCAGACTTCCACGAACATTTACCAAGATAAGATAAATCCGTTCAGCTTCCCTCGAGTTTTAGCGGGACTAAGAAACAGCAATTGATTTTTATATTGGGTGTCCAGTGTCCCAAGCTGATAGTGTCCTATTAGATTATTATTATTATGATGATCTTTTTTGGTCCATCCTGTATAACCAGTGACATAGATCAGATCAATATCTAATGACTTGCTAAATTTCTGACTTAAATCTAAAATATTGAACGAACTATATTATAGAGCCATTTTCCTAACACGCCAGTTTGATCTAATAGGCCACTCACCTTGGGATACTCGATATATTATAGAGATTATCTACACGCAGAAATGTAGAAATATTGTCCTGGAGATGGAATATTCATTGTAATATTATTCAGGCTACATTTTCTTCTTTTTTGCATTTTTAATTTTATTCAACGTTGCATTCGAAAGCAGTCGGCATCATTAGATATTTGGCGCGAGATTTCGCAGTGGTCTCAATAAGTGTATGTTGAAGTTTACTTAAGGATAGATACTGCACATAATTGCGTATATCTTCCGATTTTGTTCTGTTGCAAATTCGTTAGAAGTTTTTTATTGGTTGGAAGGTTCCAAGGAAAAGTTAATAATTGATGTAAGTAAACCCTTCAATGTTTTATAGGTTGAAGCCTATGCTAATCACTGTTCGATGTAATAATATTGACACAGTTATTGACATAAGGTTCAAACTTGAAATATAATCATTGAAAGATTTTCTTACATCAATTAAATATTCCTTGGAACCTTCCAAACAATAGAAAACTTCTAACGAATATGAAATATAAAAAATCGGAAAATATACGCAATTGTGTGCAGTTGCTATCCTTAAGGAAACTGTAACATATAGTACACTTATTGACACTACTGCAAAATCTTACGCCAAATATCTAATGATGTCGTTTTCAGGATGATAACCTGGGGAAATTGATCTTGACCCAAATAGAAATAGAACATTCTAGAATAGAGAGAGACAGATGAAAAAACCTTAGATAGCACCAGTTTATTACATCGGTATATATATGCACAATATCAATCACTATCAGGGTGTCAACAACTGAACCTCTCACCCTAATTGTGATACTGAAACATGTCACCTAGATGATTACAATAGGGTTTCAATATGAACTCGTAGTTTTAAGACTTTTATTCTTTTACGTCATTTAACTTTTGTCCTTTTCGTCGTAAAACACCTTGGGTATTAATCGATATTCTTTTTCGAACTGAACGAAAGCATCAGGAATAGGAGGCATATACATATTTAACTGAAGATTGAAATAATTCATCGCTATTCTTTGAAATATATTGTAACATTCAAATGTTACAAAGTTCCTTTGATTTCGCCGGCGCCTGTCGCGCACAATCGCTAAAGATTCATATGTTAAGAATAGTCGGTTAGAAAATTTCAGAAAGAGATTTGATGTTGAGAGACTCATGTGCTTCCCTGGAAATTTAAATTTGTTACCTTTCTTCAATTATCTATATAGGCTAATTAGTCAGGATTTGACGTTTATGTGTTATTGTTTTCCTATCTCACAAGCCTGAAGATGACTCTAAATTTGTAAGGGTCGAAACATATGTAGCAATTCGATTAAATTAATATTTGGAGTAGACAGGAAAAACTTTTCATTTATTCGGAATGAATAATAGCTCCAATTAATAAGATGGACAACATATTCGATATCTATATCGTGTTTCAATTACTATCTACATCCTGGAATTGAGGGTGTTAATATTTGTTCTTCAGTTAATGCGCAAGTGCAACAACAAAAGGTTTCACGTCCTTTCTTTAATTCAGTATATTATATTTTAGTTTAGAGGATATCTATTCGTGAATCTGCTTCATTTACATATACCGATTTGGAAGTTCCAAACTGTACAATAATCATTGTATCATTATAAGGAATTCAAGATTTTTATTAGCTTTCCTCCTATAAGGGGTAAGTCATATTAGTGCCCATATTTCTCCAAGAAGTAGTCATGTTAAATAATAATTATGGTATATAAGATGATATATGATGATCTATTAATTATATCTATGTAGGGACTAAGGGAGCTATCGGAATCGATGGACTTTTTGAAGAGGACCACTGTTTAAGATTAAGTATTTTTAGAATAACCTTGTACAAAATTAGAAATAGAATAATTCAAATTAGAGATAGGATAATTAGGATAAACTTCAACAAGGTACCTTGGGTTGTTGGGGATTTTGGTTTGATAGATGTATTGAAAATTTATTTTCTTTCGATCATTTAATTTTCCTCCCATCCGATATATCAATTTTCAACATACCTACTACACTTTCCAGATTTTGTGTAATTTTCAACATCAATCATTAATGAAAAAAATCGTGAATTAGAAATCTGGAGGCGCCCAATAATTTTATTTAAATTTCATTTAAAGAACTAATCCACCCTCCTTATCCACGACCAAGCTCTCCAAAGGCTACAACAGCTGCCAATTGTATTTTGCCCAGTTCAATTAATATTAATTTGTTAACATCAACAAAAATACAAAGGAGGTGGGAATATGAACGAAAAAACAGTAGTCGATGTTAGTGAATTCCGTGAATTCTTCTTTTATGTCATACTCAGGCATATCTTCCAGGATTTCCGATGAATATAAGGACGCATTCATTGAGCTAAGTGGGTTAACAGTTCAATATGCCAGCGACTGTGATTCAATTACAATAAAATGAATGATATTTGTCCCGTAATGGAATGTTGGTAAATAGTCGTCACTTAGCCTTTTCCGCTTATCTGAAACAGTTTTATGACCAACAAATTGATTGAGTATCTTTAAACAAGCATGAAATTAACGCAATCACAAAAGAACGTGTTGAAATTCACAGTATTGAATTTTATGCCAATATTACGGTTTATTCCATATTTAACTCATAAAAATCTTCAGATGATACGAAAATCACTAGGTCGTTGATTTTTTGGGTGCAGATTCTTAAATGAACGTCGCGAAAGTAATTATGTCTTGCCATTCTCAATTTCTATTCAATATATTCGACACTAATACTTCTATTGGCTCAAACTTCCATATTAAGCTGATTTTTAGCGATTCCACTATTTGTGCAAACTCCAAATCTGTAATTCTGTATTATTAACCATGGACCTATAATACTAACTGGACGTCGAACTTCCTTACTGTCACATAGAAAAAAGTGAGGCAAATGGCCGCCATTTGCAGTTTGGGGTGAACCACAAATATTTTGATGTTTTATGTCATCTGTGCTCAAATTTTGATTGAAACATAGACGTTCCTTTGAAAGAAGTGATGAAAAACGAACTCTTTATATAAGTGTTCTGTGAACTCTGACATTTCGGTCTATTAAAATTATAAATATTCTCGATTCTTGTGATTAGGTATTGGTAATCCTATCATTTTGATTCGTTGAAATAAAATCAATAAAGGAATATTGGTAATTCTAATATTTAAATTCATAGAAAAAGTGACATCTCTCAAAATATTTGTGGTTCACTCCAAACTGCAAATGGCCGCCGTTTGCCTCAAATTTTTTGACAGGTTCGGCATCTATAGTCCGTTCACGAAAGGTTGAGCCGTCGGTTGGCCATGGAAATTTGGCATATTCCACTGTGTATATTAAAATTTTAGGTTATATTATTTATTCTCTTGTCAGATTGATACGCAATGTTGTCAATATTGCATAGAGTTCTCTGATAACTCGCAAGCTCGTCGGACGAGACCGAGTACATTCGGCAACGTTAACTTTATTTTACTCTATGACAGTAAATACTGCCAACTTCAGATAATTAAAGAAACGCCTACTACGTGCTCAACCTTTCGTGAACGGACTATAGTTAGTATTATAAATATATGTTATTAACCGCGGGTATCACAAAGCTTGATTGGGCAAACAAATCGTTGATTTTGAATAATGTCAATTGTTTATGTCAAAAATGAACTGAAAATTGCACAGAAATTATGACATTTCAATAATCAAGCTGATTGGAGTTTTGTGAAACCCGGCTTAAGATTTTCTTCAACAGCCCAATACGCCTAGGCATCTCACGAATCAAGTCAATCTTTTCGTTTCATTCTTCCTGAAAGACTTAACTCAATTACTGAAAAGGTGAAGGTGAGTTTTGGCGACCTGAGTAACCCCAGACGTGCTCAAATAGAAAACGAAAAAATAAGAGAGTTACGGCGACCAAACATTAGGTATACCGTCAGCTCAATATCAATCCTCTTTGAAAAGGCACAACTTCCGTGGCTAAATTGAGTTGCTCTATCATGAACCTATGCAAACCTTTTCCCGAAGACTATCACACCGATAACACTCAGCTCGCTGCCACGACAGGGAGCAGAGAAATGAGCAGGGAAATGGGCAGCACGAGAATGTAATCATTTCACTTCCCTGCTCCCTGCCGCTGCTGTTCGTGTTGCCTTACGCTCCCTACATTAGCGGTTTTTCATACGGAAGTCAAAAAACCGGCAGCATGAACGGCAGTAATATAGCATTCGTTTTGAAGAGTTTCGTGCTCCTGAGCTGTTTCAGTACTTGTGCGCAACCAATGGCAACCCATATTTTGAGCTTTTGAGTAGCTCAGGAGGCCGAAACTCTTCAAAACGAATAGGCTATTTGTGATTAAATTTGACTAGGTTGCTGTGGAATTTTTTGTCCGTCATGACCATCATTGCCGACACTTGGCTGCAAGAAAAATGTTGCAGCAGAGTGTAAATGCTCACTGCCTTCGATACTGCCGCAGAAGTATTTTGGAAATTATTGCCGACAACGCAAGTGGCAGTAGGAAAAACTGAGTGTAATTGAGGCATATCACATTGTAAACCGAATTGTAACTTGTCTGGAAAAAGTACAGTGTTTCTCACTATAATTTGACCCCCCCTTTAACTTTGTTTTTAAGAGAGATACAGAAAAATGTTTCATACAAAAATTTCACGAAATCAACTGAGGTTTTTTGATATGACTCCACAAACTGAAATGTATACAGGGTGGCCAACATATTGATGGCAACTTCATTTTTTCAAATGGAACACCCTGTATATCTTTCCATCTTTGGTTAGCTCTTTTTCCCCTGATTTCGAATATGTGACATATGTTGGTCTACTTCTTTTATTCTGAGAACCACAGAGTTTCAAATTTTGAGAACCACCTGGCAAGATCTGTAATCATTTTACAAGTGGCAGAGTGCGTTTACTGAAAATGCTCACTTTTGGAGTTATGATAACGTCAATGCTAAGATATACAACATTGAATGCAACTATATTTTTTCAAATGAGACACCCTGTCCTGTATATTCTTTTTTTTATAGGCTATTTTCTCCTGATCTCGAATATAAATGCGTATGTGGATGTGTCTCTTCAATTTTCAAGCTTTGAAATGATGACACCGAATAAAAAAATATGTGAAATGCCTACGAAATTCTTTATAACCAAACAATCTTCTCAAAAGTATTATTTTAGAATGAATACTTAACAATTACTTAACCAATGAAAAATAATAAACTACGGTAGTATATGGTGAGAATAACATCAACTAAAGAAATTGCTCGAAATTACCACCTTCATTCAATACACATAGTTCATATCGTTGTCTCAAGTTGTTTAGACTATTTTTGATAGCATTAACTGTTGAAATGGATGTTATTTGTTTCACTTCATGATGTTATGTAAGCGCTTTTGCGCTCATAAATCAATACAATAAAACCAATAGCTTTCATGATATTCGAATTTGATTTATCGTTTTCCCAATAAGAACAAGCTTGTGAAAGCTTCTGAATTCCGTCAGGGCTTTTTTTTAAATACCAATAATAGGTAAACACAGTAACATACGTAAACCCTCCATCAAGAATGTCTCCGATAAAATGTGTCGCATCCAACATGAAAAGGAAATAAAGACAATATTCGCAGTTAACAATACAAAATTCCAATTTCCTTAGAGCTAACCATTGTCGACAAAATTATTCTAATGAGAGAACTGTTATGTCTCAGAATTGCAGATAGTGAGATAAATGCTATTTCAATGTTGTCCCCCTTTTCTACGCACTGAATAGTTTTCGAACGTTGATTTGCATATCCGGCAGCCGTTAGTCTCTCTCATTTTGTGACTCGATGAATTTTACTGCTGAAGGAGTTCACTATTACCCGAATAAGTACAGATCCTTATCTGGTCATGGTTTGGTGCATCCAGCCGAAATTCAGATTTTGATGAAGATTACAAATTGGAGTATGCCAGAATCATTATTCAAGTTAGAGCGTCAATTTAACGGCCAACTACCGGTTTTCTGAGTCTAGTCAGCTTCTTTGCAGTTTGCAAGTTAGGTATACCTACGAAGATATATTGAAAAATTCTTAGTCTACTGAAGGGTTTTCCAATAAGGGTGTTATTTTGATATTCAAAGAAAAATGCCATTTTTCAATATAAATGATCAACTGCGAACGTGAGCTCAGCGTGGACCTTATAGAAAATCGCCGTTTTTGAGCGCTCGTTCTACTTAGACGAGTGCTATATCGTTTTGCCCAAATGTCTGTAATTTTCGAATTTTGAGCCGAAAATGGTCTCAAACGATAGGGTTCGACTCCCTGATGGAAAATATGAGGTCAAATCAAATTCTGTAGGGCCGGTCGTCCGGCCGGCCGTCCGTCCGTGAGCACAATAACTCTCGAACGGATTGTCCTAGAGACTTGAAATTTTCAGGGTGTGTTCAGCTCCCAAATAGCTCGGTTAAGTTCGTTAACCAGAAAAATCGTACAGGGTGTTCCATAAAAAGTGGCCATTCAAAATTTTTGTTCCTCAATATTTCACACAAAACGAGGGCAAACGGAATGAAATTTTGCAGCAACTTGCCAGATGCTCATAGTGAGCCTCTCGCAAAATTTTGTGGCCATCATAGTATTAACAGAACCATAGAAAATTCAATTGGAATATTGAAAAGAAGAATTTTTTTATTTCCATAACGAACCTTCCGATTTAACTGAAATTCATTCTGTGAGTGAAGACTGACACACTGATTGTTCATGCAAAATTTCAAGAGGATAGCATCATCAGAACCATAGAAATTCCAATTGGAATATTAAAGGAAAGACTCTTTATATTTCCATAACAAGATATCCGAATCAAATGAAATTTATTTTTGGAATTGAGATTTATATATTGAATGTTTGTGCAAAATTTGAAGATCGCATCATCCGAACTATAAAAAATTCAATTTGAATATTGAAAAAAAAAATTATATTTTCATAACAAGATATCTGAATTGAGTGAAATTTATTCCTGGTATAAAGATTGATATACTGAATGTTCATGCCAAATTTCAAGAGGATCGCATCATCAGAACCATAAAATTTAATTATTTTAATTTTCAAGTGTGACCATAGAAATGAATTTTTTTAATTATTTATATATAAAGTATCAATTTCAAGTCATATACAGAATTTTGAGATGATAGTCATATTGCTCCACCAGAGAACGAGCGCTCAGAAGCTCCTGCTCAGGGCTTGCTTCCATTTTTTTTTTAAGGATGACGGTAGATTTTTGATGATTATGGGGGCGTTTCGGTGATCGATTACAGATCGTCGAACCGATAGAACTTTTTTTTTCGAATTAATTCTGAAGAAAAAAAATTTCGCGTGAAAACCCGTTTTTTTTCGAACGATTGTACCGGATTACGTATTTCGATCGTTATTTATGTGCCAGTTTGATTTTTTACGTTCGAGAGATCGGTTAAATATCTTCGAATCGGTCGAATTTAATTTTTTTTTTCGAATATTCCGCCCCCGGACGAAATAACAAATTTTGCATATTACGATCTCGATTATTTCTGACGAGTGTTAATAGTGGAAAATAACATCAGGCAAATAACCACCACGACAACGCTTACAGGACCATATCCTTTCAATGAAATTATCCATAACCAAATCGCAAAGTGGCCATCTTTGAGATCTTGAATGGACGCTCTTTCAAGTGGCCCCAGAAGTCACAAAGTGTTAAATCACGAGGGGCCGTATTCATAGTCTTCCCTCAAGCTGAGGGTGAGTGTGAATGTCAGATCGAAGTAGCTGTAGCTGTTTCATAAAGCATTTTCATTTCATGGGTGTAAGCGCCTTCCTTTAAGTTGAGGCTGGTAAAAAGCGCTCTCCACACACTGTATGCTTTATGAAACCGCTACTCAAGGGCGATTTGACACTTACACTCACCCTTACCTTGGGGGATGATTATGAATACGGTCCAAGATCTCGGTGGCCAATTGTGATCACTTCTTCGAGAGATAACACGGTCCGAAAACTTTTCCGCAAAAGATCAATGGTTTCGTTGCTTGTGTGGCACGTAGCGCCGTCTTGTTGAAAGTAAACGTTGTCCAGATCAATACTGTCCAATTTTGGCCATAAAAAATCATTAATCATCTCTCGATGGCGCAATCCATTCCCCGTAACTGTTGCTCCAGCCTCATTTTCGAAAAAGTAAGGTCCAGTGACTCCGGCGGACTACAAACCGCACCAAACAGTCACAGGTTGAGGATAGAGAGGCTTTTCAACAATAACTCTTGGGTTTTCCGAGCCTCTGATGCGACAATTTTGCTTGTTGACGAAGCCACAGAGGTGAAAATGGGCCTCATCACTCAAGATGGAATTCCGGATCATTTTCATGCATTTCAACGACCCAATCAACAAAGAGAGGACGTTGTTGACGATCGGCCGGCTTGAGTTGTTGTGTTAATTGAACTTTATAAGCCTTAAGACCCAAATCTTTATGCAGAATACAGTGTAATGAGGTTTGTAGAATGCATTATTCCAAAGAACGACATGGAATGGACAACCCTGGGTGTTCTTCAATACTTTCAGCTTTTTTCAAGTCCAAATTCACGTGAACTATATGATGAATGCGTTCGTATGAAACATTCAGTGCTTCAGATATCCGTTTCAGCCTTATTCGACGGTCTGATTAAATCATGTCATGAACTGCATCGATATTTTCGGGGACTTACAGAAACTGGCATTTTCCATCGATTTTCACGAACGCATACGAAGCACTCCTTAACCCTTTTAAATACAGGTACCTGTTGATGGCTCGATACTCCAATTTAAGGATTTTTACAATTTCGGTTATTGCCTAACTCACTTTTTTGAAGTCGAATTTTACACTGACATTTCTAATAAGCTATTGTGCATTAATATGGTATCGCAAAATCTGTTTATGCATGGAACGGGTCTAGGCTAACTAGATATCAATACATTCTCGTACAACATCGTTCACATATTTGGGTATCGAAATTCTTGAAAGAAAATATTATATTATGAAACGAGCGTATGATGATAGCTATTATTCGCGAGCTGTAAGCGAGTGGCCAAAATCACCGAGTGAATAACAGCCATTATACGCGAGTAGCATACTTTACTTTATCCACGACTACTGAATATATTTATTGAAGATTTCAACATTTGTCGACCGCGACAAGACTCTTCTGTGACAAGCGCGGAAAAAGTCAAGTTGACACATGAAGAATTCATGGAGAACTGGTCATTGTATATTCTGTAATAAAAATGGTCATTTATTATACATGTTATACATGTTGTCTCCCGACGCAAAGCGCAAACCTCGAGCTAAAATCTAATATTTTTCCCGTTGTAATACACTATTTTTTCTGTGACAAGCAAAACAACCATTTAATAGTGAAAGAAATATAACCTTTAACGAGATTACTTTTTTGCCCACGGGAAAAAAGTGAGTAGTTTTTTCCGGGATACATAGACACTCACTTTTTTGACAGGGAAAAAAGTAATTTCGTAAAAAGTCATATTTTGTGACCTGTCAAGAGATATGAAATGTCACATTTTTTTCCCGTCACAGAAAAAAAGATTTAATTGATATAATGAAAGTATATCTGGCCCTCGATTGACAAGGTATGCCTATATTTGTTAGTTGAAGTATTTTAGAATACTGAAGAAATACCAATTCAAAGAATATTATATCAAAGCTAAATCTATTAAACATCTGATAGCAGTGATTTATAATCTCATTATTCAATTGTGATTAATAGGTAACATTAAGGCCGAGCACAGAGACGTACAATGGACGGATTTTACAATAGTCATGGATAAACATCCTTACAAATCGTCAAAATTCTTGACTTTATTCGCCAGCCGTCGGCGTCTTCAGGAAAATACTAGAGACTTGCAACTTTCGTCACTCGAAACAGTGACGTTTGTATGATCGAAAAATTAAATTGCCAATTATTTGGTGCCTCATCATTCAGTTTTTTAATTCCCAAAAAATCATCAATATTCCAATTCTGTAAGTACCTACCTACTCTACCTAAAATGCTTCGTCTATCTCTCAAATTCCAGTATTCACCACCACAGAACATCTATCATATCATAATATTTCATCTAGTCATTATAAATTAGTAGAGTAAGACCCGCGAAGCATGATTGTTATTCAAAAATTATTACAAGAATGGATAACTGTTCCTCTTTTCTTTTTATTATCAATAAGGTAAGCTGGCACCTACTTATTTATCTTACCATTTATAGCTACATTCATTATTTCACAATTTGGAGTTTAGTGATGTTCATTCAATTGATTCAGCACATTGTTTCGACTTATCGGAATCTTTTTGTGAAGATCTCGACGTTGTATCTAATCGGGAACAAATTAGTTCTCGTCGGAGTTGATTGAATTTAGAAGTTCGAGTCATGCTCCTGATACTGGAGAAATATTTATTCGAATTCGTAATTCTATTTGGTTCTTCATGGAAGTTGTAGCTTTTATCCAAAGTATGCCACCCAGCAGTGGCGGCTTGTGACAGAATATAAAGTGATGAGGCACATCAAAAAAAATATTAATCTTATAAACTCTTTTTTGTCAGCTGCATACTTATCATTATGAAAAAATCCTTCGGTATTAATGCTCCAATGATTCTATAGCGTTGTATTGGGTGGTTATTGCCCTGAGATAAGTTTTTCAACTCGCTTCAACCAGTTTTTCACTAAACCCTATCGGAATATGTATTATTAACAAAATAATTTGATAAGAGTTACACTGCCAGTAGGCCAGTAGTACTCTCATTTTGAAAACTCCGATTCGATTTTCCTACCGATAGTCAAGATTTGGAATAGGAACACCAATTTTCAAATTTCAAGACAAACAAATTTCCTAGGAATGGTTTTGGATGATGAACTGAAATGGAAATTCCACATACAAAAAGTATCTGAAAAGATTGGGACTTCACTATATGGTTTCAGAATGGTGGCTAAATATTTAAGTAAAGATATCTTGAAGACAGTATACAGTGCAACTATTGAATCCAGATTGCGTTTTGGCTTGGTATTTTATGGAGCCGGAAATTTAGATCCATTGTTTGTTCTTCAAAAGAAAGCAGTAAGAATACTGAACTCTCTGAGTTTTAAGCAGTCCTGTAGGGGGTGGTTTAGGAAGACTGGTATCCTGACTCTGTATGGTCTGTACATTCAAGAGTGTCTACTTTTTTTACATAAAAATAAACATCTATTTGAACATCTCAAAAATGAAAATCCATATAGTAGAAGAAGAAATAATTATATATTGCCCAGATGTAAGCTAGCAATTTCTCAAAAACAATTAGAATATCGATGTGTCAAACTTTTTAATGATTTGCCATCGGATGTTCAGAGAATAGATGATCTAAAGATATTCAAGCGAAGAATATACAAGATGTTGCTGGAATTGGAGCCCTACTCTATGTCAGATTGGGGATGGAGCTCGAATTGAGGCGGCAGACCTGTGACGCTGTTCCAACTTGTTTCATGTTTTTTTCTTTTGTAATTAACTGAGGCCATTGTGGAATAAAGAGATTTATTATTATTATTATTATTATTATTATAACTTCTTCAATTGTACATATTTTATACTCATAGGAATGACTCAAAAACTGTTTCTGTTTTTTTTGAAAACTCTGCAATATCACGAGTACTGCACAAACCCAATAAACCCAAACCAGAGTGAAATTTCACTATCTTCCGCTTCACGATTAACTCGAATATGTGCAGTTTGCCGATGAAACGAAACGAAACGATCACGGATCAAGAGTAGATAGTCCGGTCAATCCAGACCAAAAAATTAGGATGAAGTTAAAATCCCAACAAGCTGAAAATCGGTAAAATTGTTCAAAACATAATAATAAATAATATATAAAAGTTCCCAATCATTCCCGTGGATGGACAAAAATTTATTCAAGTTCAAAGGTCGAAAAATGAGTTTTTCGCGATTTTCAGCAAAACGGTGAGTTTCATCAAAAAAGTAATTCAGACAAAAATGTAGATGTTAAAATTATCTTCAAAAAATGTATCAATACTTTTTTCCTACGAGGCACCGTTTCTGAGATAAAAAAAAACGCTTCAAATGTTCTAAAAGTTGTTACTGAGGCTAGCCTCAAATTCACCTTAGAAGCCGCAATAAATAAACTACGAAGGGGAGGTTCATGATCTCGTCACGTCGATGTGAATAACGCGCTAGACAAGGAAGCGCGTGAGGCAAGCCTCACCTCACCGTTTACGCCTTGAAGAGGAAGTGAGATGAATGTACAAAAATCGGACCTTAACGCCTGTAACATGTAACGTTACGGTCCGATTTTCGTGCATTCCTCGTAACGTCAGTAACGTGTAATGTTACAGACGTCTGTAGCTGTACCCGGCTTGAGATTGAGCTCGGATATTATAGAAGACGAGTGCAGTATCGTACAAAAAATTGAGGCTGAAGAACATAATGGGATGATGAAATTGATTAATAAAATATTGGATTAATTCGCTTGATATTATTTGTGATTTCCATAATTTATTTGGTGAGGCACTGCCTCACCTGCTTCATAGGACAAGCCGCCACTGCCACCCAGACAGTTTCTATACTCGGTATTAAATCAAGATGAGCAATATCATTTGATTGTGAAGAATATACAAGTGCAATGTTAATTGAAATATTAATCAATTTCAAGCGGATAACCAATAACAACTGCGGTTAACATTGGTTCAGCTCTTGGTTATTCCCTTTTTGTACTAGAACGAATAACCGGCCCTCGGCTCTCGTCGCTTCTGGTTATTTGTCAATTGTCAATATAGGTTGTATTTATATTTTTTTATGTTTTATGCATACAATACAATACTTGGAATGCCAGACCTAGTTCAAAACACCCTCCTGGCCCAAGAGCAAGAATTACGTATTTTGTATCAGAATATTAAAGGTATTTATTCGAATAGTTTTAAGTTTAAATTTTGTGAAAACGGCGAGGCAGGGTTTTTTCTACTGAGGTTCTTCCCTGTGCTCTGGTATCATACGACAGAATAGTATGGTACCCCGTTATGCACCAACCTCAGCTAGGGACTTTTTTTGTTTCATGAATTGTATCTTGTTAGCTCTCAATTCAAAAGAATATATATACAATACAAAATTCGATTTACAAATGTAAATTATTATGCTTTTCAAGTTCAACTCCATGCTTTCCAAAACAGTGATGTTTGAAACGTGGATTCAATGTAACGATGAACATATGTTTTTCAGAAATTTTTTTTGTTCTGACAGAAATGATTCAAAGAGAAAATATTACCGAAAAATATACAGGAGGACACTATCCAATAGATTTAAATTCACTTGTATTGATATTGTTATGGTATTTGGCTACATCTCACAATAAGTCATAGTAAAGTTTGCTATTAATAAGTTCATTCTTTTTTTGGAAACTTAAACACAAATTCATAATTTTCATAACTTCGGACAATTCTATTTTAAATAATGTTAACAAGTCGGAAGCTTTTGGATGCGTTAATTTCCGAACCTAGCTTAGAGCTTTCAAGAAGTAAGTTGAATTACTTAATGAATGAAACTAAGCCGATAGTAGTTGAAATTGTTGAAAAAGTTTTTCTCAATATAAATCGTAATGTGGCTAAGCTCACGAATATCTAACATATCTTCTTCAAGTATGCTTCTTCACTGAACATTCTTTAAAATTTGCCGCGTTTAACCCTACTTTTCTAATAACTAAGTTCAACCCGGCTCTCGAGTCTGGTCATTTGCGGTTCAAATCAATGACGTCGGAGAGGTAATTCATGACGTCATTACTTTAAACCAGGAATAACCGAAACCGCTTGAATGCAATTGGTTAACCAAAATTATAACCGGTTATCGGTTTGAAATTGATTATTATTTCCATCATTTTGATTCTAGTATACAACGTTTTGGCCAGGATTCGCAGGCCGTCGTCAAAAAAACACTTAAGACTTGTTCTTTACAAAAAGCAACATTCTTCATTATTCGAATCTGTAATTTTTGACCGTTCTCACAAAACAAACATTGAAAACTTTGATCTATGTATTTCCGATTGAATCAGATTTCAAACAATTCATTTTTTTAAGCTGAATCATATTATTGGAGCCCAGGTTGTTTTGAGACGAACAGGCGGTTGACTGATGGGATTTTCGGTAATTGCAAATTGCTTCCCCTAATTTTCTACATTTAAGTTTTTTCGTCTCTTGATTATTGTTTTCTGAAGCCTGTCGAAAATGACTAAAGTTTTCATAGAGTGACGAAAGTTGCTTTTTGGAAAATTACATGTCTTAAGCGTTCGCCTCATTCTTCTCATTATAAAGAAGAAGCTATGCCGTTAATAGTGGAAAATAAGATCAGGCAAATGACCACCACGACCACGCTTACAGGACCATAATCTTTTGATGAAATTTTCCATTACCAAATCGCAAACTGGCGATAGCCTCATAAATTCCATCTTTGAGGACTTGAATAATATGTGGTCGATGAGACTACAAGAAAAACTGAATAATGATCCTTTTAGAGAAAAAACTAGAGATTTTTCTTGAAATCAAGAAATGTTAAATTGAAGAATAAACGTCAACATTTCGATTAAATGACATTTTTCTTGTATAATCACCTCTTGTCAACTTTAAAAGTAGACACCCTGTAAACGAATGCGCAAAAATAATTCCCAACGAAGCTCGCGTAATTCATATGAATGCCCGCAAAGCAAATTCAGAAATCACGTTTTACCAGAATCTCATCTGATCTTCAATGATTGCAATTTGATTAGTAGGTCAGTGATCCATCGTGAAAAATCTAATAAATGCAAGAAACGTTGTCGGAATACGATTCCCATGTGCTTTCTCATGGCAATTCAGTACGGAAATGGAATATGCGAATCAGAGATTGATCGAAAGATTCCACATTCGATGCCAGAGACTGCAATGTTCAAATTGTACTATGATTACCGTTTATTTCTTTCGGAATGGTAATTCGAAGATGAGTTTCTAGAGATAGGTAGGTATGGGTATGTCAAGGCTGCATCTGTTATCATAAACTCCATAATTCCGGATGTTCAAAAGATGAATTTTGAATTTTCGTAGGCTGGGTACATTCGATTATCATTTTTGTTGTTGTTTTGTTATACAGTGTGTTTGGGCACGAGTTAGCGATAATTTAAGGTCATCAAATATACCTAATATCATCGACAAAAACACCCAAACTTGGAAGTTTACCCCCTTAGTTTTGGAGTAGCCCCCATTTTAAGTTTCCTCCTTTATTTTAGTTGCCCTTCCAAATAATATCGATTTCTTTGGACATAAAGGTCCAACAGATGTGAAAAAAATGTTTTTTGAAAGATGACACTACCATCTTTCATTGAAGTATTACAATATGAGAACATTCAACTTGAAAACGCCATAGAAAAATTCTTTAAAAAAGTTCATAGTGAAAATATGTACTGATTTTCTCAGTAAATCCGCAATAGTACAAGAACTAGCACGTTAAAGTATATTTTTTTTCAATGTTTCAACACGCAAGGACAAAAGCTACAAAACAACACTCACATCATTTCTGTAAGTTACATGATTTGAGAGTTATTACTGTTCGAACATGACCCTTATGAAAATTGATAAAATAAAAAAAACCTCAGTACTGTACTTTCGATAATTTTTAATGATAAAACAAACAAATTGATGAAAAAAATTGCTCAAAATGGCCGCCTCTGCTCTGTAGACAGGCAGTGGCCTTCATGGCGACCTGTCTTGTGTCTTTTGCACGCGTAGTGATCATGTTCGAGCAGCAATAACTCTCAAATTATGTAACTTACAGATATGATGTGGGTGTTGTTTTGTAGCTAATATCCTTGCTTGTTAAATCATTGAAAAAAAGATATACTTCAATGTGCTAGTTCTTGTACTATTGCGGATTTACTGAGAAAATCAGTACATATTTTCACTATGTACTTTTTTAAAGAATTTTTTTATGGCGTTTTCAAGTTGAATGTTTTTATATTGTAATACTTCAATGAAAGGTAGTAGTATCATCTTTCAAAAAATATTTTTTCACATCTGTAGGACCTTAATGTCCAAATAAATCGATATAATTTGGAAGGGTCAACGAAAATAAAAAAGTAAATTTGAAATGGGGGCTACTCCAAAACTAAGGGGGTAAACTCCCAAGTTTGGGTGTTTTTGTCGATAATATTAGGTATATTTGATGACCTTGAATTATCGCTTACTCGTGACCAAACACACTGTATATACACGGTTTTCCTTTTTCAGTTGGCCTATTAGACGTTTTTGGAGAACTAGAGAATATTTCGTTCTGAAATTTCAAGTGGAGCCTTGAGGACGAATGAACTCTTCGACTAAAATATTTTCAAATCGACATTGTTGCCACGTCTACCTCAAACGGATATCTACTTTCTTATTTCAAATGGAACTACTTATATTTTTATTTATGTATCGATTCAATACCAAAATCGCAGTATAACCTACTAAAAAAATTCTCTGCCATGTACTGTTGCCAAGTTATGCACACATTCTAGAAATTTTTGACATCTGCATTGGAAGTTTAGAAATGCAATATCTCGATTATTTCGTATGAGAACGAAACCAAACTCAGCAGTCTCATAGTAGAGAATTCATGAATTTATGTGATATATTCAGCATTTCATCACATCGTAAGGTTCTTCGAAAATTTTGAATCCGAAAATGTGGAACTAAAAATTGAAATATTTCAAGATTTTCAAATGACAACCCCATATCTATTATACAGCAATCCATTCGAAATAAAAAATGAATGTCAGTCTCCTTTAACACTAATGATTTATTTTGTATAGTTTTCAAATGAGATGAAAAACACTGATATTCTTCAGTATTTAGAGTCATGATCTATGGTCGTGTTTACGATGAATCGGCTCTATAATTATGAGGTAAATTATTGAAGTACATTCTTTGGCTGAAATCATAAAGAATGTTCGATGATCATGGATCTTCTAAAAATAGTTTACCCATGTTATTCAAACGCGATTCAGGTTGTTACACAATTCATGGGGAAAGCCAAAAAATTATTTAAAGGGCCTTTAGGGCCTTCAACAATCGTCATTCACATTTGGCAAGAGTTACTGGAAATAAATTACGAATACTTTTTGGCTTTCGGTAATTCTGGCCTAATGTTAATGACCTCAACCATAAAATTTATTCCGATAATTCAAATGATAATCACACAGCATTATGTCTGTCGATATAGATGCTTATGATAGAACTTATGATTCAGTAAGCTTTCCCTAGTTTTGAAAGTTTAGGTCACATAGCTGCCTTGATATGGTGTTTTTGGTTCATTACGACCCTCAGCCACTCGATAGTTCCACCCCCGAAAATCACTAATAGCCTGGTGCATTCACCATTTTGTTGTTTCGTAATAAAACCATACTTGTGTGAAAATTTAAGGAAGCCCTGAGCAGGTGCTTTTGAGCGCTCCTTCATAAGTGGAGCAATGAGGCTATTATCTCAAAATTTTGTATAGGACTTGAGATTGATACTAAATAAATAAATGCAAAATCTCGGCACTATCGGAAAAAATATTCTGGAAATTATTCAAATCCTACTGAAATATGTAAAAAGTTGGGTAGCAAAAAAATTAAATAATATAATTCTGATGATGTGACCCTCTTGACACGAACATTCAGTATCTATATCAAACTGCATTCACAAAACAAATTTCACTCGAATCGGATATGTCATGGAAATATGAACTTACTTCTTTTGAATATTCCAATTGAATTTTCTATGGTTCTGTTTACACTATGGCTACAAAATTGCATGAGGCTTATAATGTGGCTGCAAAATTTCATCCCCATTGGTTTCCTTTTGCTTGACATATTGGGAAACGAATATCCTGAATGGCCATATTTTATGGAACACCCTGTACGATCTGGCTGGATAACAAAATCAATTGCATCATTTGGGAACTGGACTCACTCTAAAAATCTCAAGTATCTTTGAAAGTTATCTGTTTACGGCTGGACAGATGGCCTCACGGCAGAATTGAATTTGACCACGGATTCTTCATCAGGGCGTCGAACCCTATCGTTTGAGACCATTTTCGGCTCGGAATTCGAATAGTACAGACATTTGGTCAAAAAGATAAAGGACTAGTTTAAGTAGAACGAGCGCTTAAAAAATTATACACAATAATTTCATGACAACAATCCTATAAGTAGTTAAACCTATTATAAAAGGCTCACGTAGAAATTCCAAAAACAAGAAGAAATTGAGGAAAATAAACTGAAATGCGTATGAAAAGGAATTTAACACTGAAGATTGTTGCATTGTTCATATTCATGCTCTGAGAGCATTAGAGCGGAACTAAAATCTGGCGCATTCTCGTGCGTCTTGATTTTAGGTCATAAATTGAATTGTGATGACCAAAACATTATTACATTTAATACGTATTTAATTATTTCAATTGAATCTCTTGCCTTTTCTTTACGTCGATTTCACGAAATTCAATTATGTCGAACGGTACCTGCACCGTGAAATTATATATCAGCTTCTTCAGTTTATGTACTGAACATTAGTTTTGAGTTCACAACCATTTCTTCGATTAATAGAGAAATGGAGGTAGCTCATGAACAACGAAGGTTAGGCAAAGCCATTGACGCAAATTTTTTAAATCTCGAGCGAATTAATGGTCAAGATATTTTAACGAGTGAGCGGGGCGAGCGCCATAATAGTTCGAGACCATTAGTCACTAGATTAATACACGAATTGATTAGAAGGTTTTTCCGTCGACCTCGTTATAAATTGAGAATAAATTATTGATTGAAATACATTCTTATTTTTTACAAGACATACGTTTGACATAATATAATTGTCTATAGGCGTTTTCTGAAAAAGGTTCATCTATCGTAGCCCTACACGAGATCAGGGTCGTAAAGTCACTGCATGTGCACTGCAGTCAAATTTTGTATTTGAAAAAGGCGGAAATAAGTCTTGTACTCTTCTCTTAGTAATTTCAAATATTCTATTCCTAAAAATTATGGAAAGAGAAGAGAATTTGGCTCAGTGTAAAATGTGTGGTTTCATGAGCCGAGAAAATTATGAGAAACATCTTCTTCATAACTTTGTATGCAGTTCTTTCTGCGTTAAAGCTAAAGCCTTCTTTACTTCTTTAACATGGTACTCAAAGATAACATTGTACCGGGTTTTTCACTATAATTTGACCCCCCCTTTAACTTTGTTACTGAAGGAGATACAAAAAAATGTTTTATATATGAGTTTCACGAAATCAACTGAGGTTTTTCGATAATAGTCCAGAAACTGAAATATATACAGAGTAGCCAACATATTTATGGCAACTTAATTTTTTTAAATGGAACACCCTGTATATTTTCCCATGTTTGGCTAGCTCTATTTCCCCTGATTTCGAATATGTAACATATGTTGGTCTATCTCTTTTATTCTGAGAACCACAGAGTTTCAAATTTTAAGAACCACCTCCCAAGACCTGTAATCATTTTACAAGTGGCAGAGTGCGTTTACTGAAAATGCTCATTTTTGACACCTTGTCCTGTATATTCTTCCTTTTTTGAAAGGCTATTTCCTCCTGATCTCGAATATAAATGTGTATGTGGATGTGTCTCTTCAATTGTCAGAGTTTCAAAGTTTTGAAATGATGACACCGAATGTAAAAATATGTGAAATACCTACGAAATTCTTTATATACAAACAACCTACTTAAAAGTATTATTTTAGGATTAATACTTAACTATTACTTAACCAATGAAAAATGATAAACTATGGTAATATGTCAAGAATAACATCAACTAAAGAAATTACTCAAAATGACCACCTTCATTCAATACACATGGTTCATATAGTTGTCTCAAGTTGTTCAGACTTTTTTCGACAGCTTTATTATGGCTCTGATTCAAGTCAGAATTTAAAGCTTCGAAATTTGTTGCTTATCATAACAATATTAACATTATTCTTTGTGCGTTGACGGGATTAGTTCCGGTTTAATATTGGTTGATTTTATATCATTAATATAATTCTGCGCTTTCATTGATTGTCATTATTTCTGAAGTAAATTTTTCCTTCAGTAACGGCTATAAAAACGTGTTCAACGGTGTTGAGTCGGCACTTTTTGGTGGCCATAAAATGGGGGCGCCATTACCAATCCAAAGATCAAATTGGCCACTTAAATATTCACGAACTTCCAAAACGCTATGCCAGATGGTTATTGACATTTGAAACTCTGTGGTGCTCAGAATAAGAAAGATAGACCGACATATGTTACATATTCGAAATTAGGGGAAAAAGAGCTAACCAAATATGGAAAAATATACAGGGTGTTCCATTTGAAAAAATGAAGTTGCCATCAATATGTTTGTCACCCTGTATATATTTCAGTTTCTAGACTCATAACAGAAAACCTCAGTTGATTTCGTGAAACTTTTATACGAAACATTTTTCTGTGTCTCCTTCACAGGAAAGTTGAAGGGGGGGTCAAATTATAGTGAAAAACCCGGTACATGCAAGGGCAACCAGAAATTATAACACAGATTTAACAGAAGAAAGTCAATCCAAGCAAAGCTAGAGCAATCAGTAAATAAACTGATACTGAAAAAATAAATTCTCTACTTCTTCAACATAGGTAACTCATTAAACATGGGAGGGCACACCAGAAATTATAAGAAAGATTTTACAAAAGCCAATCAATGCAAGCAAGGCTAGAGAACATCCGAAAATAGACTGGGACTGACAAAATAAATTCATTAAATATTTGGTTATGTTATTGATACGTCTGATGCTTCAAATCCTAAACCTGATGTGTTCATAAACTTAGAACTCGGGTCCGTGATCCGAGTAGATCCGTCACTTTACCCAATGGATCGAGTTGGTTTCCGAAAACGCATCTTCGTTTTATGAACTCAACATTAGTTTTGAATTCAGAACCATTTCTTCGATTAACAGAGTAATGGAAGTAGCTCATGATCAATGAAGGTTACGCTTAGCCATTATCGCAATTTTTTCTAAATCTCGTGCGAAATGCTTCATTTAAATGAAAAACTATTATTATTATTAGTATTAGAATCACTTCTTTCAGCACTTTTCAACGGAATGCATTTTTCGAAATAAAGATTCTGAACTTCTCTTCTTAGAAAAGCTACATGTTTCACTCGGATATGATTTTTAACATCCAGAATATCCTGGCGAAAGATTTTGAGCGTCAATTCTTTTGATTGGTCGAAGTTTTTTAAAGTATATCAAGCCTAACAAAAGATCAAAATAAAATTCGATGAGCATTGAAAACTTCGATGTTCAAATAACAGGTATGTAACAGTTGGTAATGTCAAACTATGTTATCTTTTCTATTCAGAATGTTTTAGCGAGAAATAAGCTTTCGTACGGTTGTTCATAGTGGAAGAACGAAAATTCAAATTTGAGTATCCTTGGAAGCTTTTGATTTCAGTCAATTCATAAATTCAAATCTTAAATACACCGTGAGATTTTCAAGTGTTGCAATCGTTACATCCTTATAACTTCCGAAATGTACAACTTGAAAAATCAAAATTTTCCAGATAGATTTAAGATTTGAAAAGAAAAGTTGAATTTATAAGTTGAATCTGAATGTATATCATGAAACCAAAAGTTCAGCACGACATTCAAATTTAGATTATCGTTTTTTCAATATCGACAAGGGCGCAAAAGCTCCTATCGCCACGATGCTATACAGGGTGTTTCATTGGGAAAGGAAAATACTTCACAGGTGCATAGGTGGCACTAAGACGGTTCTAGAGATACCCCATTTATTGGGTCTCACTGTCTTCGTAGCCGAGATACAGGGTGTTTTATGAATTTTGCCCGTTTCTTCCTGAGGCCGTACCAGACGAACCACCCGGTATATTTTCTTCATATTTGGCAAATATGTTCCTAATTGAAAGCCCAAACATATCATGCAATAACCGTCTCGAAAATCTAGGTCCGGGTTAACAAAAAATTATGAATCGTTTGAATACTCGAAACAATACCCTGTACATCGGAAATTTGAAAATCTGTTTTAATATTCGAAAACACCACTAAAAACTAAACTGAGACGTATACTTCAAGTTTTCGCGCAGAAAGTTTTACTGCGCAAATTTTCAAGGTAAAAGTTAAGTTTTTAGGAACTTGGATACCCGAAAGTGGTTTGAAATGACTTTAACAATGAATTATCAACAATATTGGATCCATAAATTATTTCAACATTACTTTGTAATTCATTTCCACATTGGTTTTCCTTTTTATAGCTGTATACTTGAAAATCCAGGTCCGGGTTAACGAAAATTATGAATCGTTTGAATCTTCGAAACAACACCCTGTACATCGGAATTCCGAAAATCTGTTTTAAAATTCGAAAAAACCACTAAAAACTGAACTGAGACGTACACTTCAAACTTTCGCGCAGATAGTTTCAATGCACAAATTTTCAACGTAAAACAGAAGTTTTTAAGAACTTGGATACCTGAAAGTGGTTTGAAGTGACTTTTAACAATGAATTATCGACAATATTGAATCCATAATTATTTCAACATTACTTTGTAATTCATTTCCACATTAGTTTTCATTTATTGAGAAGTGAGTTGCATTATAACGTATAATAATTATGGATTTCAATATTTTGATGATTCATTGTTAAAAGTCACTTCAAACCACTTTCAGGTATCCAAGTTCTTAAAAACTTCACTTTTACGTTGAAAATTTGTGCATTGAAACTATCTGCGCGAAAATTTGAAGTGTACGTCTCAGTTCAGTTTTTAGTGGTATTTTCGAATTTTAAAACAGATTTTCAAAATTCCGATGTACAGGGTGTTTTTTCGAGGATTCAAACGATTCATAATTTTCGTTAACCCGGACCTGGATTTTCAAGTATACAGCTATAAAAAGGAAAACCAATGTGAAAATGAATTACAGAGTAATGTTGAAATAATTATGGATTCAATATTGTTGATAATCCATTGTTAAAGTCACTTCAAACCACTTTCGGGTATCCAAGTTCCTAAAAACTTCACTTTTACGTTGAAAATTTGTGCAGTAAAACTTTCTGCGCGAAAATTTGAAGTATACGTCTCAGTTTAGTTTTTAGTGGTGTTTTCGAATATTAAAATAGATTTTCAAAATTCCGATGTAGGTACAGGTTGTTTCGAGTATTCAAACGATTCATAATTTTTGTTAACCCGGACCTGGATTTTTGAGGCGGTTATTGCATAGTATGTTTGGGCTCTCAATTAGGAACATATTTGCCAAATATAAAGAAAATATACCGGGTGGTTCGTCTGGTACGGCCTCAGGAAGAAACGGGCAAAATTCATAAAACACCCTGTATCTCGGCTACGAAGACAGTGAGACCCAATAAGTAGGGTATCTCTAGAACCGTCTTGGTGCCACCTATACACCTGTGAAGTATTTCCCTTTTCCAATGGAACACCCTGTATAATTATTAATAGGCATGAAAACACATGTTTGACATTACCATCTGTTTCATACCTGTTATTTCAGTTTGAAAACATTTCAATGAGATACTCAGCTCTCAAACCTATTCACGATTGTCAAACCCCTTACTTTATCTGTTCGAATATTATCGTTTTTAAGGAAAGACAGAATCAATTTTGATCTCACATTCTTCATCAGTGAACAACTGAGTCGTTGTAGATCACTTTCGGCTCAAATTCTGAAAATTACATACATTTTGGTCAAACGATAGCAGGCTGTTCCTCTAGGAAAAAGCAAGAACTCGAGGTGATTATTCTCGATATGCAGAATTCTTATAATCAAATTAAAATTCTTTTTGTGATCTGCATTCACGTAATTGTCATTTCAGTTATTTTTCCAAATAAAATATGAAATGATTTTTGAATTGATATGCTTTAACTTGGAATGAAAAATTATAAACAAATTGCAAGAGTGTTAAGAAAAGAGAATAAATTAAAATTCAAATGACAAAGGAGAGGATTCCGAAAAAATGAAAGGGGATTTGCTAAAAATGCGAAAATGATAAACATCAAAATATTTAATATGAGCCCAAAATGGGGATGTAAAAAAAAATCGAAAATATTGAATAATAAACTTCAATAGGTATGCCAAAAATAATTTTTCAAGGTGTGATTGAAAAACAACTGAGAATTCTGTGAATGTAAAATTAGTTCCTGTACAAATTTCAAAATCAGAATTTCATTTTTGAATAAAAGCCAATTTCAGTGTAATTCATATGAATTTTGGGTCCATCTTGATTTTCATATAATTTCGCATAAATGGTTGTTACTTTATACCTACGAAATTCATTGAAAAGTTTGGAGTAATAACAGGAAAAGGAATTGGCTCAAGAAAATAAATGATAATGAAAATTGAAATAATGAAGTTTATTCTGTCCGCTGCAGATAATATCTACGTTTACGTGTTTACATTGAAAAACCCTAGACGTTAATTAAAGAATTTTGCGTCTTTCCTCATATTGGAAATTTGGATATTTCAAATTTGAATATCCCATTCAAATCTGAAACCTGCTCTGAAAAATTCGAGTTTTCTAGCAGTTCCGTCCATATGTTATTATCTAATTGTGAACACGATAACTTCCGAAAGGAACGACTTTGAATCTTAAAACCTTCGAGGTATTCAGGATTTTCAAATTCAAATCATCATTTTCTCGATATGGACGACAGTGCAAATCTATCTGACTTGTTTTGAAGTTGTTTCTTCCGTAAGTTATCGTATTTACAGTCCTTCTATCTAGACGTAAACACGATAACTCCTGAGGACCCCTCAGATGGTAAAATATTCCTGTAAACCTCATACACATCTTTTTTTATTTTACTTCTAACTCAACATAATACATAAATTTATCATGTATTCAATTCTAGGTATATACTTTTTTTAAGTATTGCCTGGCAGTTTTGTCTTGAGTACCTACTAGGATATTGATTTCAGTGAACGCGAAAAAAATACAATTCAATCTACTTACCGCTATAAGTGTAAACAGTAGAAAATTAAATAATACGAAAACACTTTTAGCGACACCCATGTCCACACAAAAATAGGTGAATAATTCCAGAAAATCAACCGTAGAAGATACCAAGCACAAATTTAAAAAAAAGTGTATTTTCCGCGAGCAGCCGACACTGTCAAGGTCGCACCATGAACTATACTACTCCGATGCAGACAGGTAGGATGCACTGACCACCGTCAAGAGTCGTGGAAGGCGTAAACGTACTGCTCTTGAATGGAAGAGGAAGAAGATGGTACTTGGAGTACGCAAGCCTGTTTCGTGATTCCTATCATAGTACTACCAATGCAGATCAGACAGGTCATACCGGCCAGGAGCTTTTGGCGCTTCTTCTTATCTAAAATACGCTAGTTCAAATTTAAATATCGTAAAAGATATTGACAACATAACAACATAAAAGATATTGACAACTCATGATTACTTCCTTCCGGAAGTGATCATTTTACGGTAAGCCCTGGAACGGACGAGTACCTATACTTATCATAGAATAAGCCTCCTGTAGGCACTAAGTCAGGAACTTTTGGCGCTCTTCTTATCTTAACCCAAGCGTTCCGTATATTAAACTTACTGGCTTTGAGAGCGGCCAAATAAAGTTTTGATGGTGCAATTGTCACAAAACCAACACCAACGTTTTTAGCAGGCAAAACAATAGCTTTTTTCACGAAGTCATACTCAGCTTCTTGAAAATATTCTCAGCTCGTAGGATCAGATCTATCGTAATTGTTGATATTTTTTACAAGTGAAATGTCGCGCCATGAAGTTTGAGTATACATATTTCTCAATTATTTCAACTATGGCTGTGAATAACTGATGTTTTGCAAAGTTTATATCTCAATCATTATGTTTTCAGTATTAAACGATAAAAATTATATTTTATACCTGGTAAAATTTGATGTTATTTTTGGCGTTCCTTATATGAAATACTAGGCTTGTAGGATACCATCCCTGTGCAGTTCAAGATATTGTGGTTTTGTTAGATTGTAATGAATTTTGAGAGGATTTCGAACTGAATGATATATGTCGAACTGAAAAAGCATAAAGACTCATCAGATAAGGATTCTGCAGATGAATTATCTGTAAAACAACTTACGGTGAAAAGCGGTTCAAGGTCAAGAAATTTATCTCTGACGGATTATGTTGAGGAAAACGAGATTTCAGATGATGTCCCTTCATCAACTATTGCGTCACCATCGAAGAGAGCTCAGCGGTATAGATGGGCAAAATATGTAAATGGCAGACAATTTGGTGAATATTTTGATCTCCTGGTGTTTATTATGCAATTTCTAATACGAATAGGGATAGAGAGAGAACTGTCATTTATTGTCATACAAAATACAACAAAAGCCATCGACCTACGGTCCTTCAGCTAGAATAGGGATAATATGTCCATATTGTTAAAAATTCATTTAGTCAGTCCCTAATGGGTAAAATACGCTCGTTCAAAATGAATGGCATGAAAGATTTTGGTATAACCTCTAGCCCATTGGTTCTCAACCTTTGGTCCGCAATAGCCATCAGAATAAGCAACTTCTTGTAAGAATAAAAGAGCTATTTTTTTCCCTAGCAGTTTTATAAATCGACCGACACTTCGAAAGCAATCACCTTCTTCTATTCTGTCTTTTCAAGACCATTATAACATAATTGAAGAAGCATTATTGATTTCGCGTAAACTGGAAAGATGTGTGAAAACCTCGCTGCCCTCTGTACTGATAGTTCTCCGTTAATTTCGGGTTCACGTTTCAAGATGTCGTATTATACATCGCCAACCGTTAGCTTCAAAGACTCATTTTAGGTGCCTGAAAAAGTTTTAACTTTATTGAAAGCTGTGCTTTAAAAACAAGCGTCTTTAAAAATTGGGTACATAAATGGACTCTGATCATGATTTCTATTTTAGGCCAAGCAATAGAGGTTTTTTACGTGACAAAAATACTACCTGAAATCTGACTGTGCAGTCATGCAATAGGTAGTTTTTACATGTTTTTCATGATAAATTCCACTCCTGATACGTCTTAGGTTTTTTAAGCGAAAAATAGCAAAAAAATCCCAAAATTTTGCTTTTTCGCTTATAAAACGTGAAGTATTGATCTGATCGAAAAGCTGTTAAGGCACTTTTGTAGAGAATTCAAAAACAAAAAAAATGAGAGGTGACACGTCTCAAGCGGATAATTAGTTTCTGAGAAAAGTCCAAAAAACTGAAAAAAACATCAATTTTTCGAAAATTCATAACTTGGTCAATTTCTGAGATGAAGCGTAGTTGCCCTGAATTTAAGTAGTTATTAACATATACTTTATTGGTGCACAATAGGGATGTTGACTATTTTTTGGAATTCATTTTATTATATAGATAAACCCTATACAAACACGAAAATATTACTTTTTTCTTAAAAATATAGTATTTGCCAATAAAAAATACGTTGAAGAAAAGAGAATTAATTTTCCCGCGGAAACGGCACGTTATGATGATTACGTCAGTATACGATAGACATCATAGACTAACTAAATTTTTAGTTTGTCAGTTTGTCTATGGCAAACATACTTTGACTTCTGTCAAAGCGAACTGATTGTGCCTGATTCATTGTGAAAAAGTTCAATTTACACCTTCAAAATGAAAAGCTCGGTCTATAAATGCTGTGCAGTTCCAATGTGCAAAAATACGTCAATCAGTACGCCACAAAAACTTTTCATCTGTAAATGCTGAATGAGGTGCTTCTTTTATTTGTAATAATAAATATGAGTTGAAAGTCTGCTACTTACAAAGACAATTTCACGTTTTTAAGATCCGCTGCACAAAAATCCTTGTTTTCAGCAAAGAAACTTGCGACCATAAGGGAATTTATCTTCGGTAAGTTACTACTATTACCCTTGATGAATCCTATCTCCATTATAAAGAAAATTGTAGATTATCGTTCTTGTAACGAACTAGGTATTCTGTTCCCTTTCAGCTTTCAACTTCGTAAGTTCGAATCATAGATATGATATATTATATATTTACTATGGTTCAAGTCACAGAACCGTGGGTTTCACAAAGCTTGATTGGCAATCAAATTGTTAATATTGAAGTAAGTCGATGGTTTATGTCAAAAATGAACTGAAAATTGCAGAGAAATGATGACATTTCAATAATCAAGGTGATTGGAGTTTTGTGGAACCCGGCCTATGAATGTATTTTGTTGATCTGAGCACCGAACATTCGAATTTGCAATGACAATACGGATAGTTTGACGTCACTATACGGAATACCTCTGATTGGCGTTCGCAGTCACGTGATAGTTGATAATAAACAACATGATTTAAATCAGCTTTATTTAATTCAACGAGAATAATAAGATCACTAAAATGGTTTTTTATGATTGCAAAAACTCCCTTCTATGAGGAAAACCTCAATTTATATGAATTCGTAACATGAGTCAACATCCCTATTACAAAGCTGTCGGATAAATAGTTTTTGCACAATCGCAATTTTCCGAATTCGACGTACTTTTTTCAAGAAGGTCGTGATACTCGGCTACTTGTCGGATTTGAATTTTACAAAAAGCATTTTAAAGAAGAAATAAAATTCTTCGAATCGTTTATTCTCTCGATACCGACCGATAATGTTTAGTGGATGAAAAACCATATTTTGTGCCTCAAATTACAGTAACATTTATAATTTAACCTTTAACCACTCGTGGTTTATCAAGCCAGGGTTTGGCGCTCCAAGTGATGATCTTTCTATGCCTGAGATGTTCATGGAACCATCTACAGACCCATAATACAGGGTAATCATCTCTCATAGATGCAAACAGCGGTATTTCGCCCTTAATAACAAATTCAATATCGGAATAATGATGAAAACTTATGACAAAATGACATAAATATCTACCTGAATTTCGGAATAATAATAAAAAACTCGTGACTTGTGACAACTTGATGAAATCATTTATTTCTTTTGGCAACAGTGAATGATGTCGGAGTGCTTGAATGATTGTTATGCCCCGCCACGCTACAGAACGCACGGTGTACAGTTAGACCACCTCAATGTATCACTGTTGATAGTGATTACCAGCATCTGTTACGATCGGATTCTCTACTCACCGGTTCAGGTGATCGAATCTTTAACTCTGCTTCTTGACAACTACCATTTAACTTTTTTCGCGGGTCTATCTCGCTTTCCAGATTCTCGATTATTTCGTGCACTTAATGAAGTTGATGTGGACAACACTTACACAATTGTGATTCAGAAAATCAAAGTTTCAGAAAAGGGAACATGTATTTCAGAATAAGAATTAGTAATTGAGAAAACAGAAATTGAGTTTGAGAAAAGTTTATTTAGTTTCTTAATTTGAAGTTCTTATTGTGAAATTCAAATTCCCTATTCTGAATATCAACTCATAGTCCGGTCTATTTAGACATTCGAAGTTACATAAAGTCCCAAAAAGCTGAATTTCTGTGAAGTTGTTCAAAACATAATTATAAACAATGTCTAAAAGTTCCTCATCATTCCCCTGTGAGGAAAAAATTTTATTCGAGGTCAAATGTCAAAAAAATGAGTTTTTCGCGATTTTCAGCAAAACGGTAAGTTTTATCATAAAAATACCTCAGACAAAAATTGTAGATCATAAAATTATCTATAAAAAGTGTATCAATACTTTTTTTCTTACGAGCCACCGTTTCTGAGATATAACGATTCAAAAAGTTATAACTACGCGCTAAGTACACTACATTTGACATTTGACCTCGAATAAAATTTTTTCCTCACAGGGGAATGATGAGGAACTTTTGGACATTGTTTATAATTATGTTTTGAACAACTTCACAGAAATTCAGCTTGTTGGGACTTAATGTAACTTCACTCCCTTTTTTTGGTCTAAATAGACCGGACTATCACTATTCTGAGTTACAATTTGAATCTTCTGATATTCAATTTGCTCTTCTGAATTACATTCTACGTTTTCTGAATTACAATTTAAAAAAGGGGTAGATGACGAAGAAACTGGGAATTTACTGCAGTGTCGTTCAGCTCGAGAGGTATACTACAGGATCGGAAAATTTGTTACAGGATTAGGATCAAGGATTATTATCAGTTAAGATAATTTTCAAATATATGAATATCATGGAATAATATCACAGAAAGTTTTAAGACTATTATCAGTTTTGAAATTATAGGAATATTGTTTCTCTCATAAATTATTAAAAAATCGAATAATTATACTTACCACGAAATTTTCAGGTCATTAACGCATTTCCAATTCCCTCCCAGATATTGAATTTTGAATCGTTCAGATGAGCCTTTCACAAATGTTCAGAAACAAGACAAATATTCCACTAATAATTTTTAGAATGACCCATTAATTTGGCATGCTAACCAAGCTAAACTCGCCCTGAAAATGAAAACTTCAAGTTTTCAGCTCTTCCCGTTGGACGGTTATGATCAGATCAGCACCAGAATTTCTATTATTTGAAATTTCTTCTAATGATGCGATTCCGAAAAACGAGCATGTAATTATCTCAGTCCTAACTCTTAAGTTTAACATTGATAGCCTTCGTAATTTCCTAAATATTGATAAATTTATGAGGTGAAGTTCAAGAAAGGGTAACTCTGAAACCGATACACCAATTTAACCTTTTCACAAACGCATTTGGACATATGGAAGTCGCGAAACTACTACAGAACTTCAAGTCATTAATTCATTTCGGTCGAGAGTTGATATGAACAAAAAAAATTAGGAAAAAGCCATGAGCAGGAGCTTTTGAGCACTCGTTCATTGGTGGAGCAATAAGAGTATCACCGAATTGATACCGAATATATATATAAATGCAGAATCTCAGCAAAATCGGAATTATATTCTGGATGTCATATGTCATTCAAAAAATGAAATATGTAACACATACATAATTACAAAAAAATTACATTCTAATTTCTAATGATGCGATCCTCTTGAAATCTTGCATGGACATTCAGTATTTCAGTCTTGATTCACAAAATAAATTTCACTCTAATGGGATATCATGTTATGGAAATATAGAAATTCTTTTTTTTCAATATTTCAATTGAATTTTCTATGGTTCTGCTAACACTATGGCCTCAAATTTCGCGTGAGAATTGAGTATATCAGTCTATATTCACAAAAGAAATTTCACTCGAATCGGATATGTTTTAATGGAAACATTCAATATTCCAGTTGAATTTCCTATGGTTCTGAGTACACTATGACTACAAAATTTTGAATGAGGCTTATTATGTGCATCTTGCATGTGGTCGCATTCATTTCGATCAATTCCGTTTTGTTTGAGATATTGACGAACAAAAATTTTGAATGGCCATATTTTATGGAGCACCCTGTATGATTTTGATGGTTAACGAACTTAGCCGCGGCATTTGGGAACCGAACTCATCCTGAAAATCTCAAGTCTCTAGGACAATCCCTTTCGTGCACTTATACATATACACTCAGAAAATTTCCTAAGTATAATTAACAGAAGCACTTCTGTTGAATGTCTAATGTATTAAAATTGTTAATCCTACAAAAAACTCTTTCGACTACTAGAAATTGCTGTACCTACAATAGACCATTTATGTTACCTTGAATAACGTTTGTTAGTACTATAAAACAGGAACTACCGTGATAACAATATCATTTCTATCGAGGCTACATAATACCATCAAAATCAATGTATTTTTTGTCAATACAATGGAAAAATTCTATCAAAAACAGCATGAACTTCCATTACCCCAAAGTCCCAAATTTTGTAAGGATAACACAATTTATTTATATACAATATCTAATACACTATGATGTCCACAACATGTATTATTATCTTTATAATTATATTGTTATACTACCCTAACAGTATTCTTTGTTCTAATGAAAATAATATACTATAAGAGGGATAAAATATTCGTTATGTTAATAGTAAAATATTGTCCGAAAACCTTGTTCAACAGGATGACTGCTAGTGTTACAAAATCCGCTGTTGATTTAACAGTCCTTCTGTAAGCGAATGCTACGAACCGATACGGATACACACGAACAACAAGAGAATATTCAAATCGCTACTGATTTCGTGCACATGTTTACCTATAGGTATTACCCAGTGTAATCTATCAATCATCTCAAAATGTGAAGGAACTTCAAGATGCCCAAAAACAAATGATGGTTGATGAAATAGTGGACTAATTCATTCAAAACAGTAAAAAATGACCGTGTCGATTGCAAAGAATTTAACGGACCAAATTTTATGTTTCTTTCCTGCAGAAATTAAGGTAATCAACCGTATCAGTTCTGTGATTATGTTTCATTTTTTTTTGTAGGAATACTACTTCGCTCCTCAGAAAAAATAAAGCCCCCAAAGGAAAACTATTAGTAAATATTACAATAATTTGAGAAAACTCAAATCAATTGGACTTACAGAGACACAGTCAGCCAAAAGACGACTATCTCCAGATTCACCTTTAGGTACCTATTAGAATCATTTTCCTTCCTTTTTTTAAAATATATACTTAAATTTCATGATTTGACAGTGATTCTTGAAGCTGAAGAGAGTGTCGAAACACTTAAAGAAAAGTTAAAATTTATAAAAGAAGAAGAGAGATGGGAGGAAATAAAGGTGTTATGGGGGAAAGTGCCAAATTTTTTGAAGAAAATATTTGGTTGAAGACGACAGCAAAAATTTAGTTACGATTTTCAATGAATGGCCTCTATACAAACACCCTCTGGGGTACACCTTGGTATGAAATTGTGTTATGTTAAAGATGCCAGATTTCTTGAGAAAATCTTTTTTCTAATAGAACTACTTAAACAAAGCTGGAAAATTTTGTTATTCTAAAACCTATTCCCATAACGTCAAATACAATAATAAGTGCATAATAAGTATAAGGTATTGCATATAGAGAAAAGTTCATCACAATAATTTCACTGATAAATGATTGATAATAATTGTTTTCTATAAATCCAATAGAGTAATATTCTGAATGGGGCGAGATATATGCTAGCGAGGATCAGATTAAGGTAATAGTTAAATGTTATAGTATCAATATTACATTCTAGCAATATAATGAAACCCTTTATCGGCATAAACAGACTTACTGTTGCCTGAAGAGTAGAATCGTATATTTAACAGTCACACTATCCATTGTACACAAAGCAGTGTTGCTGAAATCATTATACATATTTCGATTTGCTTAGCAGTATATTTTTATTAACGTAACAGAATTTATTGTTCATGTTACAAGAAACTATTGTTATGAACATCTATATTTTTGTTATACCTGATAACTACACTATTAGTGGAAGAACTATTTTATTATAACGGTGACAGAAAATTCTTTATCTTTAACAAGTTTTTATTCAATAGAGCAGCTGACAAAAGTGCTTCTGTTGATTTTATAGAATTTTAGATTGACCAAATAGGGATCTTAGTATTATTATCATAACATACATTTTTCGTTGTATTTACTAGAATAATTTTCTGAGTGTAGAGATGTTGATGTCGAAACGGGAAATTCACTTGGATTTCTTTCAGTTCGAGAAGTAGATTTTTTTATGAAGCTACTAGCTGACCGACAGACTTCGTCCTGTCAAAAAGATTTGTAATGTGGCAGTTTTTGTGTCTACGTCAAAGATCTATAATTACTATGGATGCAGAAACACTTGGATACATTAGAGAGAGAAAGACATATGCAATATTATCGAAAAGAACAGAGATGAAGCAAGTTTGTGGGCAACTTGTCAAAATCATATGGAAGATGTAAACAAATATTTAGGCTTTGCATTGCCCATAAGAAGTTGATGCGGTGAATATAATTCAAGTTATACTAATTTCTGAATTAAAGTCATATATTTCATTTGGAATGATCTATTTGGTGTTTTTATCTACATTGATTTGACATTGCCCACAATAGCTCCATCACATTCGACCAAGTGACCTCTCTCTCTCATGCGGTGTCCATTCTTATTAGGTCTATGGTCTACGTATTTTAAAAAATTCTCCTGAACAGAACCGTCACCCTGGTGATAGTGCGTTGTGGATAAAAAATAATTAAATGAAACATAGATAAGGATTTAAAAGTAAGTAATCGCTTTATTGTTAACCATGTGAATCATAATTATTATTATTATCATTGTAGTGCTTTGTGGTATACGATGTTTTTTGTTTGATGACCTGACGCATAGATAAACAAATCTGATGGTTTTCCAACACGGGAACAGGCAACATACAATTGACCATGTGAGAAACATGGGTTTTCTAGATTAATACCACAAACACTTAATGATTGCCCCTGGGACTTGTTTATAGTCATAGCAAAAGCAAGCCGCACTGGAAACTGTAGTCGTTTAAACTCAAATGGCACATTAGTTTGGCCAATAGATCTACCTTTTTAAATAGATCAACTTTTTTAAACAGATCAATAAATGCAATCTTCAAGTACTTACTTTTATTCACATCGGTGACATTCAAATTCCTTCAATAACCACTGGCAGGACATGTCAATAACAATCATCACTTTAAAACTATTGAAACAGTTATGGAAATCGTGGAAGGATCTATATAAAGCACCAATACATACTGACTTTATAATAAAATCCAATTGTAACAATAAATACATTAATTGCTTTCATCAAATTCCTCTGTGATAGGTCTTCAGTTATCCACTTGCTTTTTTCTCGTAATTTCAATATTCCTTAAACAAATATTTTATCAATAAACGTTCTCAAACTATTCAAAAAAGGATATTCGTACCTTTTTTCATTCGAATCTGTTGGTTTTCCTTCACAAAATTGCAAATATCCTAGAGGTTTTCTGACCTGTAATTAATCTTATTCCATTCATCCTTTTAATTCAATCGTTCCTAGAACAAAAACCTTTAGTAATAAACGTTATAAAAAATGATATTCATACCTTGTTTCATTGGATCTGCCCCATTTCGTTCACAATGAACCAATATTCTCGAGCACTTCCCTCACGTTAATTGATCTGACAGTTGTCTAATTTTCCGATGTGAGTGACATCGGAAAAAAAATCGATTTTGAGAAACGTCAAAAAAATATGTACTTATGGGAGAAAGAAGGGTTATTTTTAGGGTTTTCCAGCAATAATTCTAATTTTTCTCGCCGTAAAAACCATCCTTGAACTTCAACGAACATTTTAAAAAAAGATTTGGCCAAATTGGTCCAGGCGTTGTTGAGTTATGCGCTAACCAACACATTTTGCGATTCATTTTTATATTATAGATTTGAATAGTTATTGTTTTCCAAGTTTGATTGAATTTCATCAATATCATACGAGCATTTGTGAAATTCTTTATCGAAAAATGTTTCAAATTATTGATGATTTTGATTTTCCATGTCATATTATCACAATTGGTCTAAAGTATTCTCACAAAAAAATATTATTTTCAACTATCGATCTTTTAGTTAATTATTATTTTGCATTTTTTTCCTATTGGTGTACTTTCCTTCGCGTGCATCTACATTTTAATTGCCTTGTTAATGTCCACCTGAACTTGGATAAATTTAAGAGATGTTCAGATTTTCATAAGTATGGGACAAGACATACCGATACTATAGCATTTCTCATACATTCCAAAGCTAAATTTGACTCATCACCAAATTATATGAGTATAAAATTATTCAATCATTTGCCTAGTCGAATGAGATCAATGAATGGAAAGTTTTTCAAGAGAGAAGTCAAGTCTTTATTACTTGATAAATGTTTTTAAGTATCGATGAGTTTCTGTCTGATACCATTTCCTAGAATTTCACATATTTTTTTTTCTCGATTATATATGTATGTGCAAATAATTAAGTTACTTTTTTTCTATAGGTACGACTTGTCCTATACATTTGTGAATGTCTTAAGGATCAATGAAATTATTATTATTATTATTATTAACAATGTATGCAGAAAAATTAATGAATTGTTCTGTGTTTCTGATTCAATGCTAGAAGTTGTGAGGATTCCATATGCTCAGGCGAAAAGAATAGACGTGATTATGTCATCAAAATATCTTTCGATGAATATAAGACAACTGAGTAGATCAAAAATAGATCACAGTCATCAATTTTTTTATGGGAACTGTCAAAAATTACAAACATTTTTTAAGGATTCAGAATCTAAAGTGTTTTACTGACTACGGCTGGGGATTGCGGGTCGAAACGTTGAACAGAACAGGTAAAATTTTAGAATGTATTCGAGAAAAACTATCAGAAACTTTCTTTCGAACGATGTATTAACAGACGATTCATATTACTTATAAATTTAAATCTTTCGACAACACATGTAAACGGCGCAAACTATATAATTCACACTCAACATTCCACAAATCGCCTACGTGCGTGATAGATTTGTCAAATTTAAAGAAGTGTGCGAAATATTTCATCATAGATAAAGAAAAGAAGAAGACCTAAATGTGAACCTTGAGGTACTTAAGAAGTGAGATAGGTACTTATTGGCAGGGTAATTATTATCGATGAAAATTGGATGATTTATAATACTGCAAATTACTGCATCATAAATTTGTGAATTATTGAACCACATTTATGAAAGAGCCATGTGGAACGAATTACTTATTTTATTATCAGTTTTCACACACGAGAAAATAGTATTAACCCAGAAAATGACCACAGAACTATTGCACGCTTCACGATATGCTCAACACCTCTAGAAATTAGCGGATTCTAATTCACACATCAGTGTTTATTTATATTCAATCCAGTGTTAGAGATCAGTGTTATATTCATTTTTATTGAGATCCGTCTTAATTACATGCTGCATCTTGTTTAACGGAATCATCAATGGATTATTACGTCTAATCATGAAGTTGTTGTTTGGATTATGCAAAAGGAAAGCACCTAGAACAATATCGCTATAATGTAATATTCGCATGCTCTGCTAGAATTATTGTTTGGTCGTTCGCGGCTGACTTAATTGATTGCGTTACATTCTAATTATGGTTCAAAATGTTATTGGTTGCATGACTACAGGTTGTACCTTATTGGAGATTCAATTCCCAATTGATTGACATACAGCGTCGAAATATTGTTTGGGCTATTTTCTTCATATTCACTTCTTATGTTCTGTTGGCCAGCATTAGTTAGGAAAATGCTTTAGACTTGTAACTAGTCCGGTCTATTTTGACATTCGAAGTTACATAAAGTCCCAACAAGCTGAATTTCTGTGAAGTTGTTCAAAACATAATTATAAACAATGTCTAAAAGTTCCCCATCATTCGCCTGTAAGGAAAAAATTTAATTCAAGGTCAAAGGTCAAAAAAATGAGTTTTTCGCGATTTTCAGCAAAACGGTAAGTTTTATCATAAAAGTACCTCAGACAAAAATTGTAGATCATGAAATTATCTATAAAAAATGTATCAATACTTTTTTTCTTACGAGCCACCGTTTCTGAGATATAACGATTCATTTATAGTATTCATTTTTGGCTACCTTCTTTTGTTTTCGAAATATTATCGAAAATTGGAAAAGTGGCAAGATCGAAAAAAATTCATATCTCCGCTAATACTGATGATAGAGCTCTGAAATTAAAACATTATACAGGCACTTTTTTACGTAGAATCCAGTGGCGTACTCGCCTTTTTTGCACCATTTCTAATTACGGAGCTATGACCCAAAGTTATGTTTTGTAAATGGAAATACTAGATTTTTGTGGCATTTTCTGAAAGCTTAATTTTTTCTGATTTCAAAAATATATAAAATTGTATGGTTTGTATCAATATGAGTATAGAAGATGATCATAAACCTATTTTCATCTGAGTCTCAATATTTTCTATGGTTTCAACTGTTGATGAGCACAGAAAAATTTAGCATCGTATAATTACCACAATCTCTTTCCAGTATTCTTTTCATTTCTATGCTCTTTACTCAATTTCTCCAAGATGAACTGCTGTGAAACTTGATCCCTCATTCTAAGTTATAACTAAGATGTCTAAAATAAGATAGTGCTCATCAACAGTTGAAACCATAGAAAATATTGAGACTCAAATGAAAATAGGTTTTTGACCATTTTCTATACTCATATTGATACAAACCATACAATGTTATATATTTTTGAAATCAGAAAAAATTAAGCTTTAAGAAAATGCCACAAAAATCTAGTATTTCCATTTAAAAAACATAACTTTGGGTCATAGCTCCGTAATTAGAAATGGTGCAAAAAAGTCGAGTACGCCACTGGATTTTACGTAAAAAAGTGCCTGTATAATGTTTTAATTTCAGAGCTCTATCATCAGTATTAGCGGAGTTATGAATTTTTTTTGATATTGCCACTTTTCCAATTTTCGCTAATAATTCGAAAACAAAAGAAGGTTGCCAAAAATGAATACTACTGTTGTTAGTTTCTAAGAAAAAGAGATCGAGAAGTGGGTATCAGATTTTGTCTATCTCCTCTGGTTTAAAAGTTGTAGTGCTAAAACAACGAAATATGCGCACCCTGTACAGTACTGAGTTTTATTTGATCTCATCAATTTTCATAAGGGTCATGTTCGAACAGCAATTACTTCCTAATTATGTAATTCAACAAAAATTATGTTGGTAACGTTTTGTAGCTAATATCCTTACGTGTTACTTTATTGAGAAGAAATATACTTCAATGTGCTAGTTTTTGTACTATTGCAGATTTACTATAAAAATCAGTACATTTTTTCACTAAAAATTAAAAAAAAAATTTCTTATGACATTTCTAAGTCAAATGTTTTCATATTGTTTCACTTTAATAAAAGGAGGTAGTATCATCTTTTAAAAATCTTTTTTTTTCACATCCGTAGGACCTTCATGTCCAAAGAAATCGATAATATTTGGAAGGGTCAACTAAAATAAAAAAAAATAATTTAAAATGGGGGCCACTCCAAAACTGAGGGGGTAAACTCCCCAATGTGGGTGTTTTTGTCGATTAAAATATGTATATTTGATGCCCTTTAATTATCGCTAAGTCATGACCAAACACACTGTATAACTAAAGTAAAACATCATAATGAAGATCAACCAACCAAAAATTGCATATCTGAAGTAGGTACCTTGTGCCTATGGTGAGTAGGTACCTATTGGAGAAACTAAATGTAGATACCTTTTGGGCGCTCTTTCTACTTAAACGCTCTTTCTACTTAAACAATTTTCCCCTAATATCATGCCTGAGGACGATATTGAATTCGAAGAGATGATCGAGCACAGAGCCAGGACTGTTCTACTACAAGAAACCGAAGAGAAAATCCGACAGACAACCTCGGACGAGCTGAGAGAAGTCATCAAAATGCTTAAGAAAAAGTCGGCTCCTGGTGATGACGGGATCAGCAACAGACACATAAGTCAACTACCGGACAACTACATTGAAAGACTGACAAATTCAATCAATGGCATACTGAGAACGTCATACTTCCCAGAGGCTTGGAAAAATGCTATTGTGATTATGATTCCGAAGAAGGGAGAGAACCTATTGCTTCCCCAGAATCATCGACCAATTAGCCTACTCTGCAATTTAGGCAAATTAGTGGAGAAGATCATCCTCTGGCGACTTTAAGATGAACTTGACGAAAAAGAAATAATTCCAAACGAGCAATATGGTTTCAAGGCTGATCATTCGACTGAGCTACAGGCGTTGAGATTAACAGAACACCTTATTAACAACATAAATAGAAAACATGTCAACACTGCTGCATTTTTTGATGTGTCCAAAGCCTTCGACAAGATGTGGCATGGAGGGCTAGTATTCAAGATGAACCAAGCAGGCATAACCCTTCCCATCATACAGCTAGTAGGAAGCTACCTATCAGGAAGAACATTCCAAGTGAAGATAGGATCTTGTCTTTCTCTCAAGAAGTCCATGACAGCCGGAGTACCGCACAAGGTGGAGTTTTGTCCCCGAAACTTTACAACATATACACAGCTGACGTTCCAACTAATCTCGCCAATGACACCAAGATGTTTATGTTTGCAGAAGACACGAGAATTCTAGCGCACTCTAGGAACCTCAACCTTGGTTTGCGCTATCTACAAAGAGCAACGGACACAGTGATAGAATGGATGTCAAGATGGAAGATCAAAGTTAATCCTCAAAAGACCCAAGCTATTGTCTTTAGTCGAAAAAGAACACTGCCAACCGATGAATTGAAAGTCAACGGCGAAAATATTCCCTGGAAAAATCAGATCAAATATCTGGGAATAATATTTGATAAAAAAATTACATGGAAATACCACATTGAGAATATCAAACATAATGTAATAAGAAGATATCAAATGTATTCCCTCATGGCGAGAAATAGTTACCTGAGCCTTGACAACAAGCTCCGACTTTATAAAAGCGCCATACTGCCAGTGATGTTGTATTGCTCATCAGTCTGGGAACAAGCTGCAGCGACCCACCTAAATAATTTGAAAGTAATTCAAAGCAAGATCCTACGTCAAATAACAGACTCCCCTTGTAGTCCAGTCAATTTGTGCTCAAAAGAACCCCTAGCAGGAAAGTTCTGGGGTAGTTTTGATTTTTTCGATTTTTTATGTTTTTTGGGATGCTGAATCCGAATCTGAGGTTTGCTAACAAAATTTCGTGAGGGAACATTGAAAAAAATACAAAAAAAGAGAAAAAGTCTCATTCTTTGGCAGTTTTCTGCTTATAACTCGGAAAATATCAACTTTTCGTGAAAAACTTTTCTATACAAAATGAAAGTAGGTGAAATTTCCTACAAATTGTATCACCACAGCTTGTTTTGCGACAACCCGTTCTGGCTCAAATTATAGTTGAAAATGAGGTATTTTCTATGACTCAGTAAATGAAAATAAATTAAATTCCGTGGTTCCGATAATGCGAACGTCTTGAAATTTGCATGAACATTCAGTAAGTATATCAGTATCGATTCACAAAAAAAATTAACTCGAATCGGATATCTTGTTATGGAAATATAAAGATTCTTCTTTTCAATATTCCAATTCAATTTTCTATGGTTCTCTTCCCACTATCGTCACACAATTTTGCATAAGGCTTATTATGAGCATGTTGCATTTGGCCGCACCATTTCATTTCGATTGGTTTAGTTTTATCTGGGATATTGAGGAACAGAAATTTTGAATGGCCATGTTTTATGAAACTTAGAATATGGCCATTCAAAGTTTTTGTTCCACAATATCTCAGACAAAACGAAACCCATCGAAATGAAATGTTGCGGCCATATGCAAGATGCTCATAAGAATCTTCATGCAAAATTTGGTGGCCATGGAAAATACCTCATTTTCAACTATAATTTGAGCCAGAACGGGTTGTCGCAGAACAAGCTGTGGTAATACAATTTGTTGGAAATTTCATGTACTTTCATTTTGTATGGAAAGTTTTTTCACGAAAAGTTGATAGTTTCCGAGTTATAAGCAGAAAACTGCCAAAGAATGAGATTTTTTTTCTCTTTTTTTCAATGTTCCCACACGAAATTTTGTTAGCAAACCTCAGATTCGGATTCAGCACCCCAAAAAACATAAAAAACCGAAAAAATCAAAACTACCGCAAAACTTTCCTGCTAAAAACCCTATTTGACTGTACTATTGGTTTATCAGGAATAGAAATATCAGGAATGATCTTCAGATTAGCAAGATAATCAATCAAATCCGATTTCGAAACAGAAGAATAATAGAAAAAGCCGAAAACCATACCAATCCAACTATCGCAGAAGTAATGCAATATCATCCAGATGACCCAACAACAATAAAGAGACCGCGAATGTCTCTTATCTCAATGGTAGCCAGATTTGAAACCGGTTCTTGAAGCGTCACAAAGAAGAACGCTACATTTAAAAACATAGAAAGAAAACATACAGGACGAGGGGAAAAAGTGCCATGCATTATCCCAATACAAAACAGAGGTTCTCAGTCTACTTAAACGAGTGCTATATATTGTTTAGCCCAAGTGTCTGTAGTTTTCGAATTTTGAGCCAAAAGTGATCTCAAAAAATCGAACCCTATCAAACGATAGGGTTCGGCTCGCTGATAAAGAACCCGTAGTCAAACTTAATTCTGTCCGTGCTACCGGCCTTCCGTTTGCACAATAACTTTCGAAGGGATTGTTGTAGAGATTTGAGATTTTCAGGGTGAGTTCGGGTCCCAAATGCCTCGGTTAAGTTCGTCAACCAGCCAAATCGTACAGGGGTTGTCCTTAGAACAAGTGCGCAGAAAAAACAATTTCGAAATTAACCTTTAAAGAAATCAAAAATTTGTTGAACAAACTTGTGAAGCTATATCGTCCATAATAGAGAATTGTTTCTTCAAACTCGAAATTCATATTTTATAGCTCATTACCTGAAGGAAATCATTCTCAAATAATTATTTAATATGCACATAATGAATCTACACAAAGAAAAATAAATAATGAATAAACACATGTAAACCTACATTGACTTTTCGGAATGATTTTTTTCCAATACTGATTTCATGAAAATGAACAATGAACAAACGTTATTCGTTGATTCCATAGTTGAAAAAGTTTAATTAACTTACGAAACAAAATAATGAACCAAAAATTAAATGCATTTCCCATGAAATACAGAAGATTAAGGTGGTAATTTCGTTTATTTATACAGTTAAGATGGAATATTTGAGGTTTTACGGAAGGTAAATTGTGTAGCTTTGTTACACTTTCACAGGTAGCTCTAATTCCCGAATGAAATTTCATTAAAGCTGTCAATGATCCGTGTAAATGGGATCATAATTGAACAGAGTTATTTTTCTGCGAATTTATGCCTAAAAATTGAGTGAAACTGGTCCATATGTTCATAAATTTTTTGTTAAATTCTTTTCATTCTATCATTTGAGATCCTAATGATGATATCTGTGTTATTGAATCAAAAATGTCATAATTATATTGGTGTTCATTTCTGTTTTAATTTCAGTACATTAAAAAATTATATTTTGTTTTTATTTTTCATAAATGAAATTTGACGATTCAAAATGATTGAAGCGTGGAGGAAGAAAATTGCTCCATTCTCCCCTCCCATAAAACCACCCCGTGACAAATTGTATAATAATTCAGACATTCAGATTTATAACTGGCATAATATAATAAAATGGCTTCTCTGAAAACCTTGAAATAATTGGGGGAAACCGAAATTCAAGCTTATCTCGGTTTTGTAAGTTTAAAAATATCAGAAATTTTAGATTCAATCCCGATGCAGCTATAGCGGAAATCATATTGAATGAAATGATGATTGAAATATGTAATATGGATAAAATGAACTTTGAAATATCATGAAAGAAATTATAAATCAATAGAGCTTCAATTACTTTTTGAATGCATCTCTACCCAGCAATATTATCATCTCACTGTAAATGGCGTCAATACTGACTCAGTTAACTTAAACGATCTCACATTGAAATTTCTCAATGAAGAATGAAAAGACTTCCGCAAGATATATCACAAGCGCAAATTTGAAAATTATGGGTTGTACCTACTTGTATTTTAAAGGGGGAATAAGGTAGGGTTTGCATTTTGATTAGGAGGGTGATATGATAAAGGGTATAGCCGAGGGGATCGATTAGGCATCATTGAATGAAAATAATTCAGCCAACTTTTCAGCTTTTTATCACTAGCCATTCTTGAGATTTTTGTAAAAAACACTTTTCCCGATTTTGTTTCTTTTCTCTCTCGAGAAATCCAAACTTTTTGAATGGTGATTTTTTCTCTTGATTCTTTGCATTTAAAGGAATAGTCGGATAATTTGTTTATGGATTTCATATGAAAAATCGATTTTTTAAAATAAAAAAAATTATAGTCATTCGTTTTTCGATTTTCTTCGAAAGTGTCCACCGCCATTTTTTGACATAAAATGTCTTCTTTGGTCCTTTATAGCTTGGAATTTTTTCACATTTTTAAAATGAATGGAACGTTTTAAAGGAAAAATATTTCACCAGAGAATCACTTTTGTCACCACAAAAACTTAATTACCGCTTTATTAAGTTTAAATCCTTTCTGAATATTTTTACATGAAGATTTCAAATATATTCAATAATGATGGAAAAAACATCGAAAACATTCGAGGAAAAGTTTGGCACTACCGCACAGTCTTTCGGCAAGTGACGTAGGAGATGATAGCGAGATTTACTGGTATGCATCGTGTCATATTCGCGCGAAATAATTCGCGATATTGCGAAACTTACCATAAGAAACGGCGGGCTTTCGCTCGAATTTTTCGATGTTTTCGCAATAATTATTGATTATTATAATACAGGGTGTTTCATTGGGAAAGGGAAATACTTCACAGGTGCATAGGTGGCACCAAGACGGTTCTAGAGATACCCCATTTATTGGGTCTCACTGTCTTCATAGCCGAGATACAGGATGTTTTATGAATTTTGCCCGTTTCTTCCTGAGGCCGTACCAGACGAACCACCCGGTATATTTTCTTCATATTTGGCAAATATGTTCCTAATTGAGAGCTCAAACATATCATGTAATAACCGCCTCGAAAATCCAGGTTCGGGTTAACAAAAAATTATGAATCGTTTGAATCCTCGAAACAACACCCTGTACATCGGAATTTTGAAAATCTGTTTTAATATTCGAAAACACCACTAAAAACTAAACTGAGACGTATACTTCAAATTTTCGTGCAGAAAGTTTTACTGCACAAATTTTCAAGGTAAAAGTGAAGTTTTTAGCTTCTCGAACAACTCAATTTCGCCCAGGAGTTGGTGCTAGGATATAATAGAAATAATGAAATAATTTAAAAAATGCCTTTTTATTGGTGAGACTGTTTATTAATGACTGCCTAAAGTTTGTGACACCTATCGAAAATTCACTCCAATGAACCATTTTCCTCCTAGACTATATGGCCTATCCATAAGCCAAATCTCAGCATCAGACCTGTCGTGTCATTTTGCGGAACTCTAGCATACGATTTATCACATTGGTTGAGTAATTTCATTCAGAACAACTTGAATTTTCGCTCACCCTATTGTATATTGAACACCTCTGATCTGATATCTAAGTTAAAAGATCTTGACATCCCGAATGAGTCAGTTTTGGTTTCCTTCGACGTTTCCAATCTGTTCACGAACATACCTGTCGCTCAAACCCTAAAACTTTTCGAGCACATATTGTATACGTCGTCACTGAACAATGAACAATGTGAGGGTGTCTTAAATCTGGCCAGGCTGTGTTTGGAACAAAATTATTTTACGTTCGAGGACATTTTTTACAGACTATGCGATGGAATCAGTGGTAATCCTTTCAGAGAAAAAATTCTATTTTGGCATCGATATGTGGATGATGTAATAGTATGCTGGACAGGAGAGAGAGATGAATTGGGTTCCTTTCTGGATTGAATCAATGGTCTTCATATCAAAATTAATTTCACAATGGAATTGGAGGAGAATTCATCCATCCCCTTTCTAGATATTTTGCTGCGACGCATTAACAACAGAATTTCCTTCAGCATTTACAGAAAACCGACCCAAACAGACCAATTGATTCATTTCACATCGGCACATCACTTGAGCCAACGACTGGCGGGTTTGCAGTTCCTGGTGAATAGATTGTTCAGCGTTCCTCTTTCCGATGATGACTTTCAATATGAGATCAATGTGATAAAACATCTGGCAGTAAAAAACGGATACAAGCCTGGATGGGTGGAAGATATGATAAGAAAGAAGCAAATGAGGCGCCTAAACAACGATGCATCTGTTCTTCGGCGGACGGATCCTGTTTGCAAGTATATGAGACTTTCGTATATAGGACCCATTTCAACCAGGGTGGGTAGCCTATTTCGCGAACACAACATCGGATAGCCTACAAGTCTCCCAATACATTGCAGAACATTTTGGTCCACAACAAAGACAAGATACCCAAGTTACAGCAAAGTGGTGTCTACAAATTGAGCTGTGGTGATCCGGAGTGTAATATAGTGTACATTGGTATGACGGGGCGCACTTTACAACAGCGTACCTCTGAACATCTTCGCAGTCAGAAAAATGAGAGGTGCAACAAATCAGTGTTGGCAGACACTTGAGGTTTTCCAAACACGGTTTTGACGTGAATTCAGATGTTAAAATCTTACATCCCTCTAAATTTAGTTTAAAACAGTCTGTGCTGGAAGATATAGAAATTTCTGTCATATCAATGATAAGTCACTTAACACCCTCAATGCCTTGTCAACGCAAACCTTCCCACGCTTATTTGATATCTTACTGGACACACCAGCTACAGCAGACACTCCGTCCACCGATTTAGTCGCGTTAAACTCGGGATCTTCTGTTGTAACCACTTGATATTTATTATTTTAACCCTAGTGTTCACTGTCCTGTTTTATCTGCCGCGCCGCCACTGAGTAGATTGATGCGTTCGACCTTGATCTGTCGATTTTATGACTTCTGCAGCAGAATTGTGTACGCGTGCGTATTGATGTTTTGTTTTGTTTTGTTATTGTTTCTAATGTAACCATTTCTATTTGTATTTTAAAATTTGACTTTATCCTATTTGTGATTTTTCAAAGACCATAAAATGTGTCAAGGTCGATTCTTTGTCCTGGCTGGAGAACTGTGCTAGACTGCTGCATCGTGAGTTATTTATTGTTACTATTGACAATTATTTTTCAATTATCTGTTTTGTCTTTCTCTCTTTGCAGTTGTCTAGTTACTTGGCTCTTGAGATGATGAGAGATACTCATCGAAACTAGTCGAGCAGGCAAGAATTGCAGTCATTAATAAACAGTCTCACCAATAAAAAGGTATTTTTAAATTATTTCATTATTTCTATATAATGGTGGACGCTAAAGGGTTCAGAGATACTAGGATATAATATCTCTCATTACCCCTCTTATCATCAAGGACCGTACAATGGACATCTAGGTATGTAGAAAATATCATTAAACCAATCATTGTTCCTCTGCGTGACGAATTTGGAGATACAGTAGACTCTCGATAGTTTGACGCTCGATAATTTGAAGTTCTTTTCAGTTCCCTTGAATAACACTTGATAATTTGAAAAAAATCAACGTGTTTTGACCCCCTCGATAATTTGAAGTGTAGCTGTGACATCTTGCTCAATAACACTCTTTGATTTGAAGTCAAATCACCCAAACACTCTATAATTCCCACTCTTCTGTGATCCGTTTCATCTTGCACTTGTCTTAATTGAGTTTGCGCAGTCTTCCTTAGAATTGCGTTGAACTAAAACCGGTGTTCGAATTTTCGATCTAAAAATGAGTGAGAGAAAGAATAAGGGTCTTTCAATGAGAAAAGACGTGTTATCGAAGCGGTGGAAAATGGCACATTGGAAAAAGATGTTGCGAAATAGTTCGATATTCTACCATCTACACTGTCCATGATTTTGAAGAATAAGGAACGAATCACTAGAAGTGTCTCCAGTATAGGAAGAAAAGGCTTCGTCAAGCTGAATTTCCTCGACTGGAGGAAAAAGTCTTTCGCTCAAGCTCTCGGTTTCTGCCATCAGGGCAGAAAAAAACGATGAATTCTTCTCAGCTCTCAACTTATAGAAAACACCCTGGACAATGCTAGGCTAGATGGAAGTCACTAACTCAAATGAAAATTGCGTACTTCTTTTCGAAATGAAATACTCATGTTATCATATACACATAAAGATCATGTATGTAGAATATAATACATAATCGCATATACAATACCATTAGTAGGTACCTATGTACTGATCAAACTCTTGTTTAATTGAATTTCATCCTTACTCGCTCTTGTTTATTTGAACTCTTTTTATTTTGAACTCTCGGTGATTTGAACTTTTTCGTTGGTCCCTTGAGTTTCAAATAATCGAGAGTTGACTGTAATTCCAATTATCAGGAGGATAACGCTCCACCAGACCCCACACAGATAGGCTCAAAACATTCTTCAGTAGAATAATATGCAAATAATGAACAGGCCAGCAAACTCACCAGATACAGATCTAATTGAGCAAGTATGGGAGAGCAGCATCCAATCGCTAAAGCATGCCTGAAAAATTAATGAATGACTTAATTCGTGGGATGCCTTGCCATATTGGACAGTTGATTGAAAGAAAAGGTGGTAATACGCACTATTGATTTTGAATTCAGTTGTAGAATAACTAAGTATAAATAATCAAAAATAAATAATTGATAACTTTTTTCTTAGTTTTTCTATTTTGGGTCTTCCTGCATAAAGCAAAGAGTACCAAATAAAGACTTCCAATCAAATATGAAGGAGTTGAAATAAAAGAAAATATTCAATCCAATTCCATTACATTATATATATTTTAGATTAATTTTTTTTCGAGAAACCTTTAGGGGGCAGAACTTTTGACGATGGGCTATTGTTTATTCATGTTACCTATCAATTAGGGTTGATATTTTAATTTCCTCATAAACTCATCTAATGCATTTCCTCAGCTACTTTACAGTCCCTGGCCAAATTAATTATTAGACATATCATTGATTGGTTGCAAAATCCATATCATCTCAACACGCTTTTGAATTAGGTTTTGGGTGATAGAATTATTCAAATGGATAAATATCTTTGATCTACTTTTTCTATCAATGGTTTTTACAAACGTCAATCATTTTCAATGAAAGAATATTGATTTATTCTTGTTTCGAGATTAAAATTAGAAACAAAATTCAAATTTTTCAGAGCTTCAATTCTTCGCGACAAAGATTGTATACTTGTAGTCTGCTGCATTTGTGGATAATGATTCCATACTAGCATAATTTTTTCCAACGCCGTGCGTAAAAGAGTTATGTTCTGGTTCTTACTCTGGTACCAATAGGTATCATTGTAATGCACACATCAAAAATGAATGAACAAAAGAAAAAGGTTGAGAAATTCCTAAATAAAATGACATTTTTATGATTTCAAATTCAAATATTCTACTTTTAGTTTCGTAAAATACAGGCGAATATAAAAAACTTTTAGTGCGTCTAATGAATTGTCCAGGAACTGTATAGGGTGTCCCAAATTCGAAGATCACTGAGTGCATCTCGAGAACCATAAGGGTAAGAGAAAAAATGTTTTAGGGCTTCTAATCTCTTTTTCAAAATAATCAATTGCCAGCAATCAGATCCAAATATTTGGCTATATCTCGTTTCTGTTGAATATATCACAAAAATTCCAACACATTTCTTTGTAATTTATATTGCCTCTACGATGCTTCCACCTGATCCGAAAAATTATTTGCTATTCAAGTGCTAGAGAGAAGAGTTCGTGTTTTTTAAATGGGACACCCTTTCATCAGTGCTTTCTAGCCGCAGATTTACCGAGTATCATCCTGTAACCGGTTTCTCGAAAATCTGATCCGTTTCAAAGATATTGAAATTTCCGTTTCACTTGAATTGTAATAGCCTGTATATAAAGATTTTTCTTTTATTTGGAGATATTTTATTATTATTTTTTGACTAGTTTGTTTTTTTAATAAACTGATCTTCTTGAATGAAAAAGATATCATAGAAGAAACCGATATTTTCTGAATTTCCATTCTATGAAAATTAATCTATGTTATTAACCGATTAAAAAATTCAACGCAAATGAATTCTGATTATCAGATGGAAGCAGCGTAAATGCAATAAGAATAACAAACGAAAACTTTTGCTGGCAATTAATTATTTTGGAAAAAGAGATCGGAAGTCGTTAAACATTTTTTCTCTAATCCATATGGTTCTCGAGATGCTCTCAGTGATCATCGAATTTGGGACACCCTATACAGGGTGGGCATATTTCGATGTTTTAGCACTACAACTTTTAAACCAGAGGAGATAGACAAAATCTGATACCCACTTCTCGATCTCTTTTTCTGAGAAACTAACAAGAGTATTATTTATTTTTGGCTACCTTCTTTTGTTTTAGAGTTAGAAGCGAAAATTGGAAAAGTGTCGATATGGAGAAAAATTCATATCTCCGCTAATACTGATGATAGAGTTCTGAAATTAAAATATTATACAGGCACTTTTTTACGTAGAATCCAGTGGCGTGCTCGTCTCTTTTTCACCATTTCTAATTACGAAGCTATGACTCAATGGAATGTTTTTTAAATGGAAATACTGAATTTATTGTGTCATTTTCTGAGAGCTTAATTTTTTCTGATTTCAAAAATATATCACATTGTATGGTTTGTATCAATATGAGTATAGAAAATGGTCAAAAACCTATTTTCATTTGAGTCTCAATATTTTCTATGGTTTCAACTGTTGATGAGCACAAAAAAATGGAGCTCTCTATAAGAAGAGCAGTCTCCTTCCGTCGATCTCATTATTTCACCCTTACAACTTATTTCTACAAAATTCGAACATAGATATATTCCATAAACTCTTATATCTCAAAATGGATTACGAAATAACGAAAAGATCCTTAGGATCCTCCGTTTCAATATAATACTTAGTTATAATGAAATGGATGCAGGAGAATATTTTTAATGCTCGCCAGAATAAATACGTACAAGTGTCATTCTAATTCAAATCGCATATGAAATAACGCATATAGATATAATTAAAGTTATCAATTCAATTAGAAAAAGGCAGTAGGTGATAACTTACAATGAGGATCAAGTTTCAGAGCAGTCCATTTTTCTTCGATCTTGGAAAAATTGAGAGCATAGAAATGAAAAGACTACTGGAAAAAGATTGTAGTAATTATACGATGCTAAATTTTTCTGTGATCATCCACAGTTGAAACCATAGAAACCATAGAAAACATCGAGACTCAGATGAAAATAGGTTTTTGAACTTTTTCTATACTCATATTGATATAAACCATACAATGTTATATATTTTTGAAATCAGAAAAAATAAAGCTTTCAGAAAATGGCACAAAAATCTAATATTTTCATTCGAAAAACATAACTTTGGGTCATAGCTTCGTAATTAGCAATGGTGCAGAAAAGACGAGCACGCCGATGGATTCTAAGTAAAAAAAGTGCCTGTATAATGTTTTAATTTCAGAGCTCTATCATCAGTTTTAGCGGAGATATGAATTTTTTTCAATACCGACACTTTTCCGATTTTCGCTTATAACTCAAAAACAAAAAAAAGGAAGCTAAAAATGTATATCTAATACTCTTGTTGGTATCTCTGAAAAAAAGATCGAGAAGTGGATATCAGATTTTGTCTTTCTCTTCTAGTTTTGAAGTTGTAGTGCTAAAACATCGAAATAAGCCCACCCTGTACATTCGATCAGAAAAATCGACAAGACTTTCGGTACCTCCGTTCCAAATGGCTAACCTGAAGTTGTGGGCGAGACATTCTTGGGCTATAAACAAAATCAGCGGCGTTCGTTCCAGTTTCGTTCGCGGAACTCACCTCATTGTGGTTCTTGTTGTTCTGTTTCAGATCTGCAATATCAATAAAAATCAAAATGTTGGAAGCAGAGGTACAGTTACTGCCTATCGGATGAATGTTCTAATTGCTGACACCGGAACTTTTTGTTGGCCTACTGGATCAAATCTGCATTGAAGTTTTCGATAAACATTACGCAGTTTATCTAGAGCTTTCACTGATCTACTTGTTCTATTCTAAATTGTACGTAATGGTATACAATTCCTCATAAATATATATGGGGCTGATAACATCTTGCTCTGAAATTGAAGCGAGCAGATTCTTGATTGAAGTGAACAGAATCATAAATATTCGGTGTGGAGGTCAGAAGATCGGTAATCTCTGATTATCAATTTTTTAGCCATAAAACATAGAGGAAAATAAAAGACACAGTAGAGTGCTTTTTTAATGCTCTTGCTCCTAGGGAAATAGCGACCCACTGCTGAAGAATCTGAGATCAAAGCTGTCCACCCATTCGCAAACATGCTGAATGCCCAATGGAATGAGCTAAAAATTCGAAAAGTTTTGGAGCTACGATATTTCGGACATATTTTTAAAAATTGCATAGGCATAGGCTTATTAGGCAGTTGGTTGAAAGATGAGGGGTGGGGTACTACTATTGACTATTGATTTCTTAAAAACTTTATAGGTTTTCGCTTCCAGTCTCTGAAACAGAAATAATTAAAAAATTTTTGATTAGGTGAAGTGCTCCTTCGAGAATCTTTGCACTTATTTGTCAGGAGCAAATTGGTCTTGAAAAAAATTGTTGCCTAACAGTAAAACTGAAAAAGGAAACAAATTAAAATCTTCAGAATTGTGTGTTTTTCAATTTGCTCCTGACAAATAAGTGCAAAGATTCTCGCAGGAGCACTTCACCTTAATAAAAAATGTTTTAATTATTTTTGTTTCAGAGACTGGGAGTCTATAGGGAACCTATAAAGTTTTCAAGAAATGCAGAATCCTCCCAGAATATATTTCAATCGATATTGACTATTGAATTTAGATTAATTTGTGAAATAACTGAAGGGTTTTCCAATAAGAGGTGTTATTTTGATATTCAAAGAAAAAGACAATTTTTCAATATAAATGATCGGATGTTTATTTCATTATAAAGAAGAAGCTATACCGTTAAAAGTGGAAAATAACATCAGGCAAATGATCACCACGACCGCGCTTACAGAACCATATCCTTTTAATGAAATTTTCCATAACCAAATCGCAAAGTGGATGCCCTATGTCCTCGATAGCCTCACGAATTCCATATTTGAGGACTTGAATGGACGCTGGGCTATTGGCGTAGATCTTCTCTTTCACGTGGCTCCAAAGGAAGAAGTCGCAAGGTGTTAAATCACAAGATCTCGGTGGCCAATTGTGATAACCTCTTCGAGAGATAACACGCTCCAGAAACTGTTCCCGCAAAAGATCGATGGTTTCTTTGATTGTGTGGCACGTAGCGCTGTCTTGTTGAAAGTAAACGTTTTCCAGATCAATACTATCCAATTTCGGCCAAAAAAAACATCAATCATATCTCGATAGCGCAATCCATTCACCGTAGCTGTTGTTCCAGCCTCATTTCCGAAAAAGTAAGGTCCAATGACTCCGCCGGACCATAAGGGCCCCCGCAGACTGCAGACTTTTTATCGGCCGATAGTTTGGTCGGCTTCTTAATCAGTATGGAGAGGAATGCATATGCGCACACTACAGCGATTCAGTATCGGCCAGTATCGCACTTTCAGCCCAACCCGACTAAACTATCGGCCGATAAAAAGTCTGCAGTCTGCGGGGGCCCTAAACCGCACCAAACAGTCACAAGTTGAGGATAGAGAGGCTTTTCAACAATAACTCTTGGGTTTCCGATCCCCAGATAAGAAGGTAGAATTGGGTCTCATCACTGATGATGATTTCTTGAAGGCATTCCGGATCATTTTCATGCATTTCAACGAGCCAATCAGCTAAGACACGTTGTTGATGATCGGCCGGCTTAAGTTTCTTGTGTTAACTGAACTCTATAAGCCTTAAGACCCAAATTTTTATGCAAAATGACGTTTATCGAATGCCTAATTCCAAGGACGACGAGAAATGGACACATCTGGGTTTTTTAACACTTCGGCTACACAGCAATATTCTCGGCTGTTCTGAGCGACGTGCAAGGGTTTTATTCTTCAGATCTTGTCCCAACAGCTCGAATTTTTCCACCAAGTTCTTTATTGCGGTCCCACAAGTGCTTCACGACGACCCAAAAATGTCCGAGTTTTACTAACCGTGTCTGGCAAATTTTCACTATTTTATAGTGAATTTTAATAATTTCAATGAGTTCTTGAAGCGTGTATCGTTCATTTTTATTAATGGCGTATTCTACTCGTCAAATATCAAAACGTGACATCTACCGAAATAGAGGGCTATTCAAAATAACAATCTTATTGGAAAAACTCTTTATATCAATACATCCTCGTAGATTGTTTATTTTTTGAGAACCTAGAGCGGCAAATACTTTTGACGATGTACGAGTATGTGACCCATACTTATTTTCGCTCAGGTGCATCTAACTCCTTATTTCAACAGGATAAACATCACGATTTTTATAAATATACTTTGCCATCTTACTCATAATTTTCAATTATAATTTCAATTTTGCAACAGCAAGTGCAAATATTTCATCGATGTAATATCATACGAGGCATTTTATTCAACGATCTGTAACAAGAACTGCATTTTTACCGTAAATCGAATCGAGAATGAATATCACCCTGTATATTCCAAACGAAGGCCCTCAAACTATTGAAACCTCTTGATGTAAGTCCTCCATGATGTACTTGATTCATGGTATCCGCTTGTCGCATTCTTCCTGGGACACTCTGTATAAATACATCCTCGTAGATTGTTTATTTTTGAGAAAACCTAGGGCGGCAAATACTTTCCACGATGCATGTGACCCATACTTATTTTCGCTCAGGGTACATCTGACTCCTTATTTCAACAGGATAAACATCACGATTTTTATAAATACAGGGTGTCTGGTGAGGAATGGGACAACGTTTAGGTGGTGATGAGGGATGTCTCAAGGAGTGAGAAAATGTCATTCGAAATCATCTGAGGTACATGGTCCTGATATACAGGGGGTTTTAGAAAAAAATTAGGAAATTTCAAATGACCATAATTCAGGAAATAAAAGAGCTAATCCGATGATTTTTCGTATGAACAATGATAGAGTGAGTACGAATCTGTTTGAACGAAAAATTCGAAATAAAATCAGATCCGGACTCAGAAATTCATTTTTCTGAAATTAGGTAAAAACAACACCCTGTATGCGGTTTTCAATTTTTTTGACTTCATATTCTGAGAGAGCAGGAAAAATACTTTCGAACTCAACTGTCATCCCGAATGGCACAAATTTTCCCTGCTTACTATGACCCTTCGAATGTCAATCTTCCGATTTTCGCTCCTTACATATTATTTTCTCGACATTTCAAATGACCATAATTCAGGAAATATGAGAGCTAATCCGATGATTTTTCGTATGAACAATGATATAGTGAGTACGAATCTGTTTGAACGAAAAATTCGGAATAAAATCAGATCCGGACTCAGAAATTTCAGTTTTTCTGAAATTAGGTAAAAACAACACCCTGTATGCGGTTTTCAATTTTTTTGACTTCAGATTCTGAGAGAGCATGAAAAATACTTTCGAACTCAACTGTCATCCCGAATGACACAAATTTTCCCTCCTTTCTATGGCCCTTCGAATGACAATCTTCCGATTTTCGCTGTCGTACAAAGACAATCACAGAGACGTTTCAGTGTTAATTTGTGGTGTGCAGTTTATGATAATAATTTAATAGGTCCTCATTTTTTCGAAGAAAGACTCACCGGAGAAATTTATAGAGATTTCGTTATGAATGTTCTTCCTAATTTATTAGGGAATATTAATCAAAGAGGACTTATCTTCCAGCATGATAGAGCACCCCGACATTTCTCAATTTTAGTGAGAAATCATTTGAACGAGGTCTATCCAAATAGATGGATAGGTCGTGGTGGTCCAAGAGCATGGCCACCTCGGTCCCCCGACATGACACCGTTAGATTATTTCCTTTGGGGACACCTTAAAACTATGGTGTACGGGCGAGAAATAAATACAAGGAAACAATTAATTCAGCGCATAATAGACGCATGTGACGAAATACCAAAAACCGAATGTGATAAGGAAAGCAGTTTTGAACTTAATGAAAAGAGCAGATAAATGTGTAGAAGTTGGTGGTTTTCATTTTGAACAATATTTGAAGAATTAATTATTAATTTTCCAAATTTCGCATTTTTATAAAAATTTTGATTCGTTTATGATCTTTTTTTTCTTATTAGTAACTATCTGAGATCTCATGTCCAGAAAATAATATGTAAGGAGCGAAAATCGGAAGATTGACATTCGAATGGTCATAGGAAGCAGGGAAAATTTGTGCCATTCGGGATGAGAGTTGAATTTGAATGTATTTTTCCTGCTCTCTCAGAATCTGAAGTCAAAAAAATTGAAAACCGCATACAGGGTGTTGTTTTTACCTAATTTCAGAAGAACTGAAATTTCTGAGTCCGGATCTGATTTTATTTCGAATTTTTCGTTCAAACAGATTCGTACTCACTATATCATTGTTCATACGAAAAATCATCGGATTAGCTCTCATATTTCCTGAATTATGGTCATTTGAAATTTCCTAATTTTTTCTAAACCCCCTGTATATCAGGAACCATGTACCTCAGATGATTTCAAATGGCATTTTCTCACTCCTTGAGACATCCCTCATCGCCACCTAAACGTTGTCCCATTCCTCACCAGCACGCTATACTTTGCCATCTTACTCATAATTTTCAATTATAATTTCGAACAGTTTTGAAGTGCACATATTTAATCGATGTTAATATCATATCGATGCATTTTATTCAACGATCTGTAACAAGAACTGCATTTTTACCGTAAATCGAATCGAGAATGAAGGGAAGAAATGCGGAAGGCTATCCTCTTGAGCAGAATAATGATCGACGATACCAGAAGCTATATTTCATCCATGTACTAGGTACGCTATGATTTTTTTAATCGAATCGTTCAAGTGTGTTCATATGCTATGTGTTTATTCTTATTAAATGATTGGATTCAGCAGTAATTATTCGATGAAAGCCCCGTGTTGAATTGATTTGACTTCTTACCTTCATTATAATTATAACGGTTCTTTTTCAAGTTTCGTTTCAGGAGAGAAAATTCAGGAAATAGCTGACGTGGGGTCGGAATTTTCGGAGCGCTTATTCGGAAAATAATAATCAGAAAAACAATTTAATTATTTGGTTCTGATGAGGTCATCCTCTTGAAATTTGGCAGCCACATTCAGTATGTCAATCTTCATCCACAAAATAAAGGACCCCGCACATTTTGTATTAGAATTGGCTCCCGGTGGATTTGGCTAAAATTTTATATGATGTTCTACTAATCCTTCTGATCAAATGTCTCTACAGTCACGAAGCTGAAATATGCATACTTCTAGGAGTTTTTAGCGATTTTTTGTATCCATTATGGCTTATAGTCCGTTCACGAAAGGTTGAGCACATAGTAGGCGTTTTTTTATTTATCTGAAGTTGGCAGTATTTGCTGTCATAACGTAAAATAAAGTCAACGTTGCCGAATGTAACCGGCCTCGTTCGACGAGATT
>CM024239.1:88217571-88307518 GCA_013421045.1 Propylea japonica | reverse complement strand
ATCTCACACAAATATTGTTTCATACCAATTCCGTTGAGTTCATTCAAAAAGTCACTACGTATCAACGATAAGTGCGATTATACTGATTAGAATGTTTCGAAAATCTTATTGACAAACCTTTATTTATCTGAACACACTTCCTATGGAATGTTGAATATAACTATGTATTCGGAATAATAAACAAGCAGGGAGAAAAATATTTTTCAATGATTCATTAAAAATTTTTTGTTTTTTTTTATTGTTGCTAACTGTTCACTAAAAACAATACCGATCAATTTAGCAAGTATGAATAAACAAGGTTACGTAATATGATGACATACATTTATGTACCTAACTGATAATCAACATAATTTATCTCCTTACAGATTACTCTGTTTCAGATTTAATCGATCTTCACAAGATAATATTTTATAAACAATATACTTTTTCAGTATTTTCTCAGAAAAATTTCTGCGTTAAACCGACCTATTTACTTAAATACTGTAATTTGAGAAGGATTTGAAATGTCTTTTATTTGTGTTTGCAATCTAAAAATTCAAAATCGTCATATTGCAATAGTTTTATACAGGGTGTTAGGTAACAAAGGGCCAAATTCTGGAGGTTATTCCTTGGACTATTTAAAGATATTTTTTTTCCTCGGAATTTTTTTGAAAAAATCACTTCAAAGATATTGGGTGAAGCATAATTTCAACAAATCCAACTGTCCATGGTTATATTCCTTATAGACAACTACGGGATCTTGAAGGTCATTTTCATGTTATTCTTCTATAGACATACGAGGGCGGGGTGAATTGTTTCCGGCCTAACCAAGAATTAGCGCCCCTTGTATAATTTTGGCGCGCGCGTCCTCGGTGTCATTCTTCTGATCTTGTATGTTGAATTTCTGACCAATTGCAACATTAGTTTGCGTTTGAGGGTACTTTGCGTGAGAAGCTTCCATTTTTTTTTTTTGAAAATGGAAAAAATGGAAAACGTGCTGTCAAACACTTCCATTCGTGAAGTTGTACTCCAAAACAATGGAGAGAAGAGATGGATTCAACGTCAAGTGACTCTTCCCCATAATATTTAACAATTAAAGACCGATTGCACCGTACTATTTAACGAAGGTTTAACCCTTAATCAACAGTTAGGGCACAATCTTTGTCTTGCGCAGTGCAATAATCCTCCGTTAATGGCCTTAACGTAAAGTTATATTTAATCTGTCTGTCAAAATCGTTGGCTTAAACAAGCCGTTAACCTATAAACATCAAAACATCTTCAATTTCGTATACCTTTTACAGTTTTGATTCATAATTCCTGAAGTCTGTTCATTTGCTTTTATTGTTATTTATGTAATAATGAAATAGAATACAAATTTTCTAGAAGATGATATGGTTATTTTAGAAATCATTAATTTTGGATTTCCGGGGCGTATTTATCTTTAGATCCAATCATTTCAAATTCAGATGATTTCGCCTTCGTAAAAGGCTAAAAAGGATGACCAATTTTTCCGGATTTTTCCACGAAAAAGTCGATATATTTGAAAAATATACTTTGGAAAAACTGATTGCGTGTTCAGCCAGAAAAATAACACTGGAAGGATGCTGATTTTTTATTGTAGATCCTTTACGAAATGAATTTTTTTTTTTTTCACATATCGCCAATAGTTTAGATTTTCTGTTTTTTTTTCTCAAGGGTTAAATTTTTCCGAGTTTTCCAGAACCACCACTTAAAAAAATGAATGAAATGCAGAAACTCTATTATGATGGTATTAATATACGCCCTCGAGTTAGAAAGGCTGTAATTATGAAGGCAATCAGAGCCGAAAAATTTCAGGCCAAAAATCACGATTTGTATGGAAATTTTACCAAAAATAGAATTCCTCCGATCGCCACCAAAATTTCATCATTTACTAATTCGAGGGAGTAGCTTGCTTACTGTAGAACTGTTGAATACCAAACCATGAATATTCTTTTCTTATATCATGTACCAAGTACCAAACAACAACAACAATGATAACAAGTTAGCACCACAGAGAGAAATAGTTCATAAAAAACACAGAAATGCCAACCCATTCACATTTCACAAGAAAATGACCAGAACCATAGATTAAATTCAATCTGGGGAATTTGGACGTCTGTGCAAGAGAAAAAGTTAATCTAGTACATAAAAATTCTAAGGAAAGCTTACTTAACGGAGATTAAAACGATAACGGTGCAATCGTCCCTAAAAAATGATTGAGTAAAGGTTGACGCTCACTTGAATGAGACGAGACGAAGAGTTGTTTTTCGCGGTTTGCACTGAATCAAATGGATAGACGCTCACTTAGTAGGCGCGCATACTTCGGGTTGTTTAGCCACAGAATACTGCGTTCTGTGGTTTAGCATTAAACAAATGGGTAGACGCTCACCTAGGAGGCGCGAAGCGAAGAGCAACGAGGAGGCGAATCGTTCGACGCGTCGATCATCTTTGGGGCTCTACCCTTGTTCATGCGGGGTTCGCGGCATGCAACAAGGGTAATAAAAATTATTGCGGCCTAGAGATAGGCGGAATTTCTTCCGACGCCTTCTCGACGCATCGCTTCGTCCAAGCGCGCGGTCCTCGGCGAACTTACGCTTTGTCTCGTCTCGTCTCGTCCAAGTGAGCGTCAACCTTAAATCCATCAAATATGGTTGGTAGATCGCAGGTTGAAAGTGCATGAGTTTTTTTTCCGATTTCGCATTTCAATCGGTCCAATAATGTACAGTAATTATCGCTATTGATTGTTTTTCCTTTTACCAAATAGTCTATGAACAATAAAGCACTACAATTTGACCTATTCTACTGATGGACAAATTAGCGCACCACCTAAAATTTCGTTAAATTTAACAATTGATATCTTCCCAATCTTTAGTCGGATTTCAACGTTTTTTTCTTTAAATAGTAGCTCTCTTTTATTGTCAAATTCCCTCTATTGAACAGAAGTCCAAAAAATAGAACCTTCATGTTGTACTGGGCGTTTGGATAATGTCATGTTTTATAGTCAAATTTTAACGTCTTCTGTGGGCAATGCCAGGTTGCTGAGGCAAACAAAAGCAATAAAACTTTGTAGCCTAGTATCTCTTGAGTATTTTTTTTTTTTTAAAAATCAATTTATCTTGAAGTCGTCCAGAGATATTCAACTTTTTATCAACTCTTGTATTTTATGCATTAGCCATGAATATCTTCGCAACCATTTGTCCGATTTTTTTTTTAGTTGTAGCTCTTTTATTGGCGAATATCATACTACAATGAGATGTTCAAAAAAAAATAAATGCATCATGCTGTACAGGGCGTTTAAGTTTTCGGGTTTTTTTCATTACAGTATAACGCCTTCTGTGGGCAATACCAGATATATGAGGCTTCTTAAAACTATACAGTGATGCAGCCTGATGTTTCCTTAGTATTTTGCATTTTTAAAAAGCAATTTCACTTGTACCCTTCCAGAGCTATTCACATTTTTGTAACATCATACATTTTTCTGTTTTTCTTAATTTCTTTTCGTTTATTTTTGTGTTGAAAGTTAATTCTTATTTATTTTTTTTTGGCCGTTGTCTCCGTAGACTTATGGAAAGTGAAGGAAACTTTAGAAATTCACACAATTATTAATTTCGAATGAATTTTATGAATTAGAGAAAATTATGACAACTGTAAACCCCAGTATCACTCGACTGAAAATATTCATTGTCAATATATTGTATGAAATGCAAGATGTTATAAAAATGTGAATATCTCTGGAAGGGTACAAGTTAAATTGCTTTTTAAAAAAGCAAAATACTCAGGAAACATCAGGCTGCATCATTGTATAGTTTTTAGAAGCCTCATATATCTGGTATTGCCCACAGAAGGCGTTAAACTGTAATGAAAAAATCCGAAAATTAAACGCTCTGTACAGCATGATGCATTTATATTTTTTGAACGCCTCATTGTAGTATGATATTCGCCAATAAAAGAGCTACAACTAAAAAAAAAACATTCAAATCGGACAAATGGTTGCGAAGATATTCATGGCTAATGCATAAAATACAAGAGTTGATAAAAAGTTGAATATCTCTAGACGACTTCAAGATAAATTGGCTTTAAAAAACAAAATACTCAAGAGATACTAGGCAACAAAGCTTTATTGTTTTTATATGCCTCAGCAACCTGGCATTGCCCACAGAAGAAGTTAAAATTTGACTATAAAACATGACGTCATTTAAACGCCCTGTACAACATGAAGGTTCTATTTTTTGGACTTCTGTTTAATGGAGGAATTCGACAATAACAGAGCTACAATTGAAAGAAAAAAACGTTAAAATCCGACTGAAGATTGGGAAGATATCAATTGTTAAAATTTAACGAAATTTTAGGTGGTGCGCTAATTTTGTCCATCAGTATATTATCCAACCCCGCGTTTCTTACTATAGTCTTCCAAATCCGAGAGGCCAAGCGTAACAAACTGAAACGCGATTTGGTCGCTCTTATTGGTCGAATGTGGCGTTCCTGAAGCTTCGACCAATAGAGCGACCTCGCGTTTCTATTTGTTTACGCTTGGCCTCTCGGATTTGGATACTATAGTCAGGTAGCAAGGTCCGAAATTAACTTCACTTTTCCTGGTGCTGCACCCTTTACATTTCCGGTTTTAAGAAATAGGAGCCAAGATGTCACAGCCCTCCCAAGGACACCTTCACATTTGCATAGCAGGTGTTCAGCTGTTTCGGTGGCTTCTTGGCAGAAGCGACAGGTACCGTCAGGAACCTTTTCCATTTTCCGAAAAAGATGATTCACGGGACAGTGTCCCGTAAGCAAGCCTGTCAGTTAGGTAAGTTGATAAAAAAACGGTACAGAAGAAATTATGTATTTCTTTTGTACAACTCTTTCGGAGCATACAAGAATATAAGGACCAAAAGAGGCCAAATGAAACACTGTTCCTCTATCACTTTATCCAATTCAGCCTATACAAAAATTTAAGAAAAGCCCCGAGCAGGCGCTTTAGAGCGACCTTGCTTCAGAGCGATCTTTCATTGGTGGAGAAATGATGCTATGGCGTCAACATTTTTAATACAACTCGAGATCCATATGAATGCAAAATCTCAGCACAATGAGAATTATATATTTAAAAATCATTCAAAAAATTAAATTTAAAAAAATCAATAATCAAAAAAAAATTAATCAATGGTTTCAATGATCCTTTTTGAATTTTGCATGAACATTCATTCACACAATAAATTTCACTCGAATCGGATATCTTGATTTTTTTATTGATATTCCGGCATCTACTTCTTGGTCAGTACCTCGGATGTCTTATTATTGAAATATAAAGTCTTCATTTCAATATTCCAATTAAAGTTTCTATTGGTTGAGGCTTATAAAAGCATCTTGCTTGTGGCCGCAAAATTTCATTTCTATTGGTTTTGTTTTGTCTGAGATATTGAGAAACAAAGATTTTGGCCATATTTTATGGTACGATTTGGCATATTAACCTGGGCATTTTTGCACCGAACTCACTCTTAAGTTCTCCAGTCTCTAGGACAATCCCTTCGAAAGTTATCGTGCTCCACCGGCCGGATGGCCGACGCCTCTCGGACAGAATTGAATTTGACCACGGATTCGTCATCAGGGAATCCAACCCCATCGTTTAAGACCTTTTTCGGCTCAAAATTAGAAAATCACTGACATTTGGGCAAAACGATATAGTACTCGTTTAAGTAGAACGGGCGCTCAAAAATTGGATACGTTATGTATCCTAATAACATCATGAATTTTTTTTATAAAAGTCATCTTCCAATTTGAGAGAATCTCTTTCAATTTTCTCAGGTGTCCCTCTCGATTAGGTAATCTCCTGTAATTCTGCGATAATGACTCTGGTTCAAAGGTCGAGAAATACAGATTATCCGAAATGCAATGGATTATGATAAGCGACGGTGCTCCAAAATAGAAAATATTTGTTTAACTGTCCTTTCTTCCGAAATTTAATCTCACATTGATTTTCTCGAAGAGATCGAAATCGCAATATATGCATTATCTTGATATCAGGCAGATCAGAAGTCTGATTTATATCTAAGAAACAAATTTTTATATATATCCCAAGTCCTAGAGTTATTCGAATCAGTTGTGTTAAAAAACAGTTAAAATTAATCAAGCAAAATTTGCGACAATGAAACATCTGCTCCTGCTGTGTTTCAGCCTATCCCATTTTTATTTGGGATACAGTTTACCATTTTTTGGCGAAGATGGACAGCAAAGCAAGAATACTTACAAACTATGCCCTATTCTAAACAACAAATTCGGAAATGAGGCAGAAATTAAATCTATCTGAGAACGCGGTAGATCCTGATGAATACCTGGATGTAGTAAGTAATCATTTGATATTTAAAGCTGCAGAGTTATTATGTTTATGATTAAGCATGCATACATATACCAATAGGTAGCTCTCAGGATATCCAAATTTAATGTATCGTTTTTCTAATGTGAAGAAGCAGGCGAAGCTTCTTACTCAAAATCATATATAAAAAAACATACTCGAAAAAGTGAGAAAAATCGAATAGTTAATGTACCGGGTGTCCAGTGGATTATCTCAGCCATTTCGACGAATACAAATTTGAAAATTCTCCATCTGAGAAAACGAAAATTGAAAGTCACTTCCGGTTTGACCGGAAGTGGCACTGATTCTTTCCATTTCTTACAACAACTTCTATATATTTTTATTTTTTTATTTCTACTCAAGATTACCTTTCCAACGGTGTATCACACTAGGTATTTTACTCTTTATTCAATCGAGAAAACGTCAATTGAAATTTAATTTTCAAGGTTGTTCATTATTATATAATAATGAACAACCTTGAAAATAAATTTATTATAATGTATTTACATGTTTCCATGGCTTATGTATTACTATAGAAGTCAAAATCAAGATCACACAAAATATCGTAGCCTTCAGCAATCCTTCCAATTAAACATTCAATTGACATTTTCTTCATGGAATCCAAAGAAAAATACAAGGTGCTATACATCGTTGAAAAGGTAATTTTGAGTATAAATCAGAAATTTCAAAACATATACAAAGTTTATATAAAGTAAAAAATCAGTATAATTTACGGTCAAACCGAAAGTATATTTCAAATTTCGTTTTTATCAAATGACGGTTCCTTGAAAGAAATGCAAAACAAATTTTTAAATTTGTATCTTTCGAATTGGCTGAAATATTCCATTGGAACAAACTTACTGGGACACGGTATATATTCTATTGAAATCAATAAAATAATACATAAAACAATCCTAGCCGAGGTTAGTGCAAAACGGGATACCATACTATTTTACGTATGATAGGTACTAGAGCTCAGGTAAAAACCTCAGTAGAAAATAAATCACCTCTACGTTTTTACAAAATTGAAACTTAATTCTATTTGAGTCTTGAAATCCGAAAGAGATTATTCTTCTTTATTAAATCTTCTCTAAGGTGCCTTCGGAATTCTGAATCCAAAACAGAAAAATCTAAGCAGAAAAATTAAACAGAATAATCAGATGGTTAAAACTCTATCAAATCGATATAAAAAAGTCTGTTCAAATTTTTTATTCTTCACATCTTCCAGGTATTCTGCTCAAAAGCTTAGTCTGGTTATTATGCTATCCAATATAAAATTTTGTAATGATAAATTAACTTCAATATTAAATATCATAGACCTGGAAATGTTATTGTCACTTTGACATCGATAAAAAAGGTGCATCCGTTTTTATCGGATAAAAACTTCTCTTCCTCAATGTCAATTAGTCTGTCAGATTTTTGAATTTTGAACATATAGTGCTTTCATTTTGAATCGGTGTGGTAATTATTTAACTTTGTTGATATAAGAACCCAAGATGAATCCTTTTAATTATGTTGTTGTTCATCCATATATTCTGTCGTTAATTTATCTTGCCAAAAAACACTCGAGCTCTTCTTTTATCAGATAAATTTCTCTTCAACTCAAAGTTTTGCCAATGACTAAATTTGCTCGAAAAACTGAGATCAGATAAATCGCTCCACCTTCGGTGTCGCGATTTTATCATGTCAGTTTTTCTCGTAAATTTAGTGATTAGCAAAACTGAGAGCAAAGAGAAATTTATCCGATAAAAAAAAGCTCTTGTGTTTTTACTGTTGATTAAATTAGAAGTTTCGAAAATATTCGATAAAAATCAATTCAATCCAAATTGGGAAACAATTGACCTGACCACCTTCACTCATCAACAAACTAAGTTGCGATACTCCGACTATACCCATAGGTGTACCCTGAAAAGTCCTAATGACTTTGTGTCACAAAGTTGAAGTCTGAAATTTTCTCTAGCTCTTTCTGTTTGAAAGTTATCTTGCATACGCGTGACTGAGCGGAATCGTTTTGACCTTGGATTCTTCACCAGTGGGTTCGAATGAATCCTTCGAAACCACTAGTACGCCAATGCGGCGATTTGACTCTCCATTTGATCTAATGGGTGAGAAGAAAGGCCCAACCCAATGGTACCCAATTATTCCAATCCCTACATTAAAAGAACATTGGTCCTGATAATGAGTTTCTCTAATATTGTGTGGATTATTTTCTGCCGAAAATGAAATTGAAAGAACTGAGTTGCCTTCATCTGCTTCTAGGCGATTTTGGACGTGATCAAAGAATTTAGTAAATCTCTTAGAAAAATAAGTTTTTGATTTTAGAAATTATTCATCTCAGGTAAAAAACTCAAGGTATCATTCTCACTGTGTTTATGTTGTGATTGTAAAAATAATTTTGAATTAAAAAGAAGCGTAGGCGTACTATTTTTTTCATCAAATTTATTTGGACAGAGGTCTGTTCGGATGCCACTGGTGAAAATTAAAAATAATTTTGAATTGAAGTAAATTGTGTTCGATGCGTTCCCATAACCTATCAATATGCAAATATCATTCACGGAGACGAAGATATTTTGGGGAAACCAAATTTTTCTTTAAATTTCAAAACCCCATCTTTCAGAAACAACACGTCCATGAAATCTTTATTTCATAAAATCATCTGAGGATTAAGATCATGAATTCACGGAACCTTATTCTGATAAATCATAATATAAGTAGATACTTTTCCTTTTGTAATTGAAAAAAATAGCATCAAAGTGTGATCTTTTCAGCCTGACCTAATAACGAAATATGGATACCCAGTAGAAACTCATTTCACAAAAACATCCGATGGCTATATATTGAGAATGCATAGAATTCCACCCACGAAAAAAGGTGTTAAACCGAATAACCATGTCGTTTTCCTGATGCATGGACTTCTTATGTCATCAGCAGATTGGATTATTCTGGGACCTCAGAAAGCTCTTGGTAAATACACATTTGAAATCATTTATCTTTCCATTCAAACCTCAAGTGTTGCAAGAAATAATGAGTTAAAAATCACTTGAACGAAGTGGCTCGTCAAGAGACAAAGCGTGATTTGCCGCCGAAGAAGTTTGCATTGAATCGAATGGACACCCGATCATCTAGGCGGCGCCGGCGCGAAGAGAAAAGCAGAGAAGAGGCGAGTCGTTTGAAGCGTGAATGATCCTTGGCGTGTGTGCGTGTCAAATTTCTCGAGGGGGAATTTCTTCCGATGGCTGCTCGACGCATCGCCTCGCTCAAGTGCGCGGGATGTCAATTCTCGGAATCACTGGTTCGACGAACGTATACGCTCGATATTTTGAGCGCAGATTTTAGGAATTTGTAATAATTATATCCGATAATCCCGAGCATATCGTCAACTTCTCGTTCAGACGAACATATACGTTCGTCGAACCAGTGATCCCGAAAATTAACACCCGGATCTCGGCGAAATAACGCTTCGTCTCTTATCGCGCCTTTTTGCCCGAGTGAGCGTCAACATTTATGCTCGATATTTTTCCTTATGAGAACAATAACATTTTAATTCAGTTAAAATAACTAAACAAATCTGAGAATGGATTATATGACTAATCAAATGTGTGATGTTATCACCACCAACCAGTAGGTTTACTAATTTTGAAAACTTTCATCAAAATTAATCAATGACTGAAAGTCAATTCGACTGAATTGATGTTTTTGTCCACTAATTTCTTGAAAATACTGCCACAAGCACCAATTGAACTAAGGTATTCTCTACAGTCGTTTTAACCTTTCAATGTCCTTTTTGAGTCTGATACTAAAGGGATTTTCCAATGACAGGTGTTATTTTGAAATTCAAAGAAAAATGCCATTTTTCAATATAAATGATCAGATGTTTATTTCATTATAAAGAAAAGGAAATGCCGTTAATAGTGGAAATATCAGGCAAATGACCACCACGACCACGCATACAGGACCATATCCCTTCAATGAAATTTTCCATAACCAAATCGCAAAGTGGCTGCCCTATGTCCTCGATAGCCTCACGAATTCCATCTTTGAGGTCTCGAATCGACGCTGGGCTATTGGCATAGACCTTCTCTTTCACGTGGCTCCAAAGGAAGAAGTCGCAAGGTGTTAGATCACAAGATCTCGGTGGCCAATTGTGATCACCTCTTCGAGAGATAACACGGTCCGAAAACTTTTCCCGCAAAAGAACAATGGTTTCGTTGCTTGTGTGGAACGTGGCCAAATCTTTATGCAAAATACAGTGTAAGAATGGACAAACCTGGGTTTTCTTCAACACTTTCGGCTACAACAGCAATATTCTCGGCTGTTCTTGAGCGACGTGCACGGGTTTTATTTATCACATCACAACTTGTCCCAACAGCTCGAATTTTCCACCAATTTCTTTATTGCGGTCCTACAAGGTGCTTAACGACGACCCAAAATTGTTCGAGTTTTACGAACCGTCTCTGCCAAATTTAACCATTTTTATAGTGAATTTCAATCATTTTAATGCGTTCTTGAAGAGTGTCTCGTTCCGTTTTCATTAATGGCGTAGTTTTTACTTGTCAAATGTCAAAAAATGACAGCTTCAAACGTGACATCTACCAAAAAAGCGGGCTATTCAGAATAACACCTCTTATTGGAAAACCCTTACCAGGTGCATTTCGCTGAATTCAAATGTTTCTACTAATTACATATTTGATTGATTTCATTCATCTAGGCAAATCCTGCGGAAATTCATTCAGCATACAAAAACATGCTCTAGTCCCAGTAGAAATGTAAGGAAAAAGACACAAACTGGCTGATGATGCAGCTGACGTTCAAATAGAAAATTAAATTTTTCAGTCTTCGATTGAGTGTTCGATCCCAAAGCTGATACATCTAGCTTTTAAGCTCTTATAGAAAAAACAACTGCATTTCAGCTTACTATCTCGCCGATAATGGTTTTGATGTGTGGATGGGAAATGCTAGAGGAAACACCCAATCCAGAAATCATACGAAATTGAATCCAAACCACAGTAAATTCTGGAAATTCTCGTGGCATGAAATTGGGACCAAAGATGTACCTGCTATGATCGACTATACTTTAAAAACAACAAAGAAGAAAGCACTATTTCATATTGGTCATTCCCAAGGTACTACAACATTCTACGTTATGTGCTCTGAATTGCCAGAATATAACAAAAAAATTATTGCCCACGTTAGCTTGGCTCCAATTGGATTCATGAAACATGCTTTCAGTCCTCTAGCTCGTCTTGCCTCACAAATGTTGTCGACTCCAGAGGTGAGTAGCCTTTTCTGAATATGTACCGATATATTTCTCATTTGGAAAATGCCACATCCTAGTTTGTCGATTCGATCGAGCTTAAATTTTATAGTAAAATGTTCAATGCCAATGCAGTACGTACGCAGAAATTTGTAGGAGTTGCGTTAACACAACTGTTGAAAGTCTATCGTTATATAAGAAAATCTAATATTATCATGAAATAATACCATTACCAAAAGAGTGAAGAAAGCAGGGAATAATATTAATCGATTGAAATCAACCAATATTAAACTCATACTTCGGAGCTAATTTCGTCATCGTCCGAGACAAAATGCAAGGCAGTGGTATCAAACAGAGCACGTATGGATGGCCTTTTCGTCCTTATTAGGACTCTGCAGCGCAAGATAGCTCTGAATGATACAAGGTATTTCTTGGAACTTACAGCAAAATGGCATCTTTTTAAGGTACCTATAAATATACCGAAGAAGCCATCTCTAGTTCCATACGAAAACCTGCTTCCATAGCATGAACCTTGAATGAAGTAGCGAGATGTTTACCATTTGTCGCATTGACCGAAGCGTTCTTGCATTTCGCAATTTCTTAATATTGGTTGATTTCAATCGACATTATTCTCTGCTTTCACTATTCTGACATTCATGGCGTTGTAACGCGTTGAACTTCTTCTTATTATTTACTACGGTGTCAACTGACGTTACCCTGAGCGCACCGCTTCGTGGGCTGAAGACGTAAAATCTGCGAAATGCAAGAACGGTTCGGTCAATGCGACAAATGTAAACATCTCGCTACTTCGTTCAAGGTTCATCCTATGGAAGAAGGTTTTTGTATGGAACTAGAGATGGCTTCTTCGGTATATTTATACCTTAAAGAAGATGCCAGCTCGCTGTAAGTTCCAAGAAATTCCTCGTATCATTCAGAGCTATCCTGTGCTGATGAGTCCTAATAAGGACGAAGTAGCCATCCATAGGTGCTCTGTTTGATACCACTTCCTTGCATTTTGTCTTGAAAGAGGACGAGATTAGCTCCGAAATATGAGTTTAATATTGGTTGATTTCAATCGATTAATATTTTTCTCTGCTTTCACTATTTTGATATTCTTGGAGATGTTACGCGCGTTAAACCTCTTCTTATTAATACCTTTACCTCTCGATTGAAATCGAGTTTGAAGATGTAAATTGGTGAAGTTAATGATCATGCAAAGTTTCAATAGAACTTTGATATTTTTGGTTATCGACTTTTCAGATAGGCATTTCATCTTTTTAATTGCCAGTATATATTTCCAACCGTACTGGGGATTTGCATTTATATATTCAGTATCAATCTCAAGTCCTATACAAAATTTTGAGGTGATAGCTGTATTGCTGCACTAATGAACGAACGCTCGAAGATCTCCGCTCAGGGCTTATCTTGATTTTTTTATGAATGCGTCGAATCTGAGCATAAATGAATCACTTGCAAGACTTCATGGTGATCGACAAATGTTTTAATTAGGATTCTGTGTTTCCAGGTCTTGTTCAAATTATTCGGTATCAACGAATTTTTGCCCCATAGTGCTCTACTAACTTGGGCGGGAAATCATTACTGTGCTGTGGGCGAAGACACAGAATCTATGTGTAGAGATGCATTATTCGCCATCACCGGATTTGATCGTGCTGAATTCAACGATACCTTGCTGCCAACATTTATGGCTCATACTCCAGCAGGATCTTCAGCAAGACAATTCTTCCACTACGGTCAACTCATCCAATCAGGTGAATATTAGAGAATTATATCTAAAATGAAATTTTGAGGATATACAGGGTGTTTCATCATAAACTGGACAAACAATATTTTCGTGTAGAGGACATCGGAAGAATCATTTTTGCCTTATACGATATATCCCGTTTTCGAAGCATAAGTGAGATACAGGGTGTCAAACGTCATTTTTGAGCAAGATTCTTATGAGTGTGGTTAGTTATGTATAACGCTTAAACTTTAAAGTAACGGTTTTTGGTCAAATCTCAGTATTTTTGGGTCCTCTATTCAGAAAAGTTGATGAAATCCGAAAAAAAAAATTACAAAATGGCGGAAGACCTGCAATGTTCCAAATTTTTTTTTGCGGTTGTCAAATTGACTTTTATTTTCTGAATGAACACAATTTTCTAGGAATTCCTGTGAAAAAAATTTTTCAAAAATCGAACACAAATGAACTACGAACTACCGTTGCCTGGCAACGAATATCAATATCCTTAGAACAGTGCCATTTCCCTATTTAATGTCTACGTCGGTTCGAGTCCCAAGTGAGTTTCACTGATTTTTTTTTTATAAATTCATCTAAAATGTTTGGACATGCAAATAGTTCATTTATTTTGACTCTTGAACTCAAAACAAATTTATTTTCATTATTCCAGAGGTATGAACGAAACATTTGAATGACTGTAGTAACGAACCGTTCGATATTTTACAATTCTGTTTTCATATTCATGATTGATAATTCAACAAGTACAATTGTACAAAATTTCATTCATTTCGAATGAAATTTTTTCATCGCTGTAGACATGTAAAAAAAAATTTGTGTTCGATTTTTGGAAAATTTTTTTCACAGAATTCTTAGAAAATTGTGTTCATTTTGAAAATAAAAGTCAATTTGACAACCGCAAAAAAATTTGCAACATTGCAGGTCTTCCGCCATTTTGTAAAATGTTTTTCGGAGTTCGTCAACTTTTCTGAATAGAGGACCCAAAAATACTGAGATTTAACCAAAAATCGTTACTTCAAGTGTTATACATAACTAACCACACTCATAAGAATCTTGCTCAAAAATGACGTTTGACACCCTGTATCTCGCTTATGCTTCGAAAACGAGATATATTGTATAAGGCAAAAATGATTCTCCCTATGTCCTCTACACGAAAATATATGTTTGTCCAGTTTATGATGAAACACCCTGTATATACGACTTGAATATCTCATAAAGCTTCGTTAGCTGGTCAAATCGATTGAGTAGTTCCAAAGTTATTGTTATTTCCCTTATGTTTTTTCAATATGCTATCATGAAAAATTCAAATTTGCTGAAGTTGTTATGGAATTTCGAATGCTCCCGCCTAGAAACAACGTTCTCAAAACTTCAAGTTTTCAGGAAGGTCCAAGATTTCAATGAATGAATGAATAAAATGAAACCAAATAGTTCTCAGGTTATTCGCATTTGAATGATCGTTTATCCGTTCGCCGGTCGGTTCACTACTATTTGGTTGCTTTTGCTTGTATCTTACGACGCAGAAATGCTTCAGATCATTAGTTTGAATGAATTCAAAAGTATTATACACAAATAAATTTCAACATACAGGTGACTGGTGACGTAAGGTACAACGGCTAACTGGAGACAGAGGACCTCAAACTGAATGAGGATTGGGGTTTTAAATGTCCCATAAGGCTATTAGTTTCAGAAACAGGGTATTTTTTGCAAAAGTGCTAAAACCATAAACTCCCATATCTTCGTCAATATGGCAAATTTTTCGCTGATATTTGGCAGGCTTGTTACTATACATATTCTTTATCAGATCGAGAAGAAAAAATTCTCAAAAATTGCAGATTTGTATTCAAAAATTTCAATTTCCGTGTCAGGTGAGAAATATCACTCGGAATATGGGATGAAAAAATTTAAATGGAAAATTGGAATCTGCAAAAAACATTGAGTAAAACTCTGTTTTTAGTTTGAATGGCACAATTTTTTTATAGTTTTTATGATATGTTAAATGTCGAATATTACAATTTACTCATATTGAATATTCAAGAAACATACTATTCCTGATAAAAAAAAACACTGAATTTGAGATGCTTAAATAATTCTGAGCATTTTGAATATTCTTTCACATCTTGAAATACTTTTTTATTAATTTTTCTATCAATATTATTGGAAAAATTCAAAAACAATACAAATACAAAAAAAGGAACAGTAGCACATATGATTCATAAAAAAATCAAATAAAAACATGCTCGATATGCACACTTATTGGCTCTTCTGAACAATTGAAGTACTTTTCATATCCACAAGATGAAAAATTATACTCTTGATAGAACACAAACACTGGATTTCAGCTCAGGAAAAGTTTGACTTTCTTCTCAGAACCCCTGAAAAATAATCCATGTGGTGCTTATGTTTTAAAGAAAATTTATTCTTCAATGAATTAATGTATACATTTTGAGGACTTATTTTCCTCTAATACGTACATAGGTGTAGCAACTTCATCTTCTTTTGAGAAGCATATGAATTTCTTTAATGCAAATAGAATATTAGGGAAACAAGTGATTTTTCAGAACAAGGGGTTTATTCTTCATAGATAAAATACATCCTACTACACAGTAGTAGGCATATTTCAAATAATGACGTTTATATTCTTACATTCATCGGTTGTCAATTATTGGGAATTGTGTCGTTTGTTTATTTACAGAAAAATGCCTTCAGTGTTTTTTTCAAACTAACTGTGACCTAACAAGAAATAGTTTTGGAGGAAAACAGGCGACAGTGCACCAGAAAAAGTATCACCCTGTGGATTTACAATCGAAATTGACATATCATTTGGTGTAAACTCCCAATTGTAACATCTACGCCAAATTTCAGTTGAATATCTTGTAGATACTATGAAAAAGAACCTGAAAAATATTCAAACTTTAACAACCCGTATCTCGAAAAGAATCTTCCTTCTTCGTTTGTACCTCCAATTTAGAAACATTTTTTTATCGCACTTCAAATTTTTCTGTTGGAATTCTTATACCTACTACCTACTCTTGTTGTTATGGCACGAGCAATTCATTTCACTTTGTTCTTTAATTCACTCTATTCTTCTATTCATCACAAAGACTCAAAAAGTATTCGTAAATTATTTCATCACTTCGTATAATCGATACATGAATATACCTCAGAGAATGGTTTTGCCTGCACAAATTAATTTCTTTCTTCGATATTGAAATTGTCTTGGCAACACAACTCGTGCGTCCGTGAGCCCCTTTAGGCAATGATAATATTATTACGACGTGATGAGCCGAATCTACGAGACGGAACGACTCGCCCAATTTCCCATAGATGGCGACGCAGTATAAAAACATATATTTGCGTTTATCTCAAAAACTACAATGGTGGAATGAGAGCTTTATGAAGCACTAATTCACACTAACCAGGCACTAAATATTTGACATAGTTTCAGAATTAGTGCTTCCAACTTTTTGGCTAACTTCACGCTTGGCTGAAAACAAAACAAATTACTTCAAAACTAAAATGATATCGCAGCCGTTTCAGAAGCACTAATAGGCACTAATGAAGCACTAAATATTGGCATATTAATTTCATAGTAATTTGAACATGTTGGTGCTGAGCGTGAAGTTGGCACCAAGAACTTCAATTGTCAATTTCTCAAAAACTACAGTGGTGACATAAGAACTTGATGAAGCACTAATAGGCACTAATTAAGCACTAAATATTGTCATATTAATGTCATAGTAATTTGAACATGTTGGTGCTGAGCGTGAAGTTGGCACCAAGAACTTCAATTGTCAATTTCTCAAAACTACAGTGGTGACATAAGAACTTGATGAAGCACTAATAGGCACTAATTAAGCACTAAATATTGGCATATTAATTTCATAGTAATTTGAACATGTTGGTGCTGAGCGTAAAGTTAGCACCAGAAACTTCAATTGTCAATTTCTCAAAAACTATAATGGTGCAATGAGAGTTTGATGAAGCACTAATAGGCACTAAGTAAGCACTTAATATTGGTCATAGTTTAAGAATTAGTGCTTCCAACTTTTCGCTAACTTCACGGATTCTTCAGTATTCACGAATGAAGAATATGTAGATGATACTTGTTTTTAGATTCCTCAAAATGAACGGATATAATATTTGATCTCATAATAATCCCCATCTCAAAAGAGAAAAAATCATTAGAGTTCAAGAGAGCCAATAAATGCGTTGAAGCAAATTGCTCTCATTTCGATTTCATTTTGCTTAGTAGTTTTTTTATGAATCATTGCATTATTTAATTGAAGAATGAATTTTGTTCAAAACATAAGTACCAGATGGATTATTGTTCAGGGGTTCTGAGAAGAAAGTCAAACTTTTCTCGGGCTAAAATCTAGTGTTTCTGTTCTATCTAGAGTATAATCATTTTTTTTTTCATCTTGTGGATATGAAAAGTACTTCAATTGTTCTTAAGGGCCAATAAGTGTGTGACAGGAATGGCTCTCGCATATCGAGCATTTGTTTATTTGATTTTTTATGAATAATATGTGCTACTGTTAATCTTTTTGAGTTTGTATTGTTTTTTGAGTTTTTCTTATAATATTGATAGAAAAATCAATGAAAATGTATTTCAAGATGTGGGAGAATATTCAAAATACGTCAGAATTATTTAAGCATCTCAAATTCAGTATTTTTTTTATCAGGAATAGTATGTTTCTTGAATTCAATATGAATGAATTGTAATATTCGACTTTCAACATATCATAAAACTATAACAAATTTGTGCCATTCATACTAAAAACAGATTTCTACTCAGTGTTTTTTGCAGATTCCAATTCCAATTCAATTTTTTTATCTCGTATACCGAGTGATATTTCTCACCTGACAGGAAAATTGGAATTTTTGAATACGGACCTGCAATTTTTGAAAATTTTTTCTTCTCGATCTGATGTAGGATATGTGCCAAATATCAGCGAAAAATTTGCCATATTGTCGAAGATATGGGAGTTTATAGTTTTGGCACTTCTGCAAGAAAACACCCTGTATCTCTGAATCTAATAGGCTTTTGGGACATTTAAAACCCCAATCCTCATTCGGTTTAAGGTCCTCTATCGCCAGTTAGCCGTTGTCCCTTATGTCACCAGTCACCCTGTATAATATCAAGAATATTTTTATCGTTTAGTGACTTTCCAATGATCGTGCATGCTTAATTTCATAATTCATTATTGTCGCTTCCACTTCTCAGACTAAACAGAATAACAGAAACTCATGTTTTGCATTATGATTTTATCAAACTCTTTTTGAGCGTTCGTTCTACCGAGTGCTATATCGTTTGCCCAAATGTCTGTAATTTTCGAATTTGAGCCGAAAATGGTATCAAAATAAGGGTTGGACTCCCTGATGATGAATTCGAGGTCAAATTCAACTCTGTCCTTGAGACCGTAGGTCCGTCCGCCCGTCCGGCAGACCGGACGTTAGACGGTAACTTTCTAAGGGATTATCCTAGAGACTTTAGATTTTCAGGGTGTGTTCGGTTCCCAAATGCCACACTTCAGTTCGTTAACCAACCAAATCGTACAGGGTGTTCCATAAAATATAACCATTCAAAACTTCTGGTCCCCAATATCTCAAACAAAACGGAACCAATCGAAATGAAATTTTGTGGCTACATGCAAGATGCTCATAGTGAGCCACATGCAAAATTTTGTTGCATTGTGTAAACAGAATCATAAAAAATTCAATTCCAAGAAGATATCCGATTCGAGTAAAATTCATTTTGTTAATGACGATTGATATACTGAACCTTTATGCAAAATTTCAAGAACATCGCATCATCTGAACCATAGAAAATTCAATTGGAATATTGAAAAGAAGAATCTCCATATTTCCATAACAAAATATCCGATTCGAGTGAAATTTATTTTTTGTATGGAGATAGATAATACTGAATCTTCATGCAAAATTTCAAGAGGATTACATTATCAGAACAATTAAACTTAATTTTTTCAATTGCCAAGTTTTTACCTATTTCAGTTCTTGAATAATTTCCAGACTATTATTTCGATCGTACTGAAATCAATCTCAAATCCTATACAAAATTTTGAGGTAATAGCCTCATTGCTCCACCAATGAACGAGCGCTCAAAGCACCTGCCCAGGGCTTTCTTAAATTTTTTATGATAGAATTGAAACGCTTAGTCTTTACTAAGAACTCTTTATATTCACAAAAAAGTCGATTTGAATTTGAGTTCTCCACAAAATCTACTATTATTATTGGTCTCAGCTTCAGTGTAAGTTTTAGATAGTCATTATTTTTCTAGAATGAATGTATATTAATTTTTTCATATTTCGCAGGCAAATTCAGGCAATATGACTATGGTGCATTGAATTCCCTTCACTACGGTCCATTGCATCCGATCAGTCCACCATCCTATAAGCTGAAGAATGTGAAGGCACCAGTTTATCTGTTCTACAGTAATAATGACTGGCTTTCAAACCCTAAAGATGTTGATAAGCTTTGCTCAAAACTTGGAAATTGTAAACAAATGACATTGGTGTCTGAGAATAGGTTCAATCATTTGGACTACGTTCTGGGAATTCACGCTAAAGAGAGAATCTACACCGAGGTTGCAGACGATGTTCTGGAAAGTTCCCTGAAGGAATGGCAGTTGAGAAGTTCCATTGATGGTGATGCTGACTATGATGAAAATAACGAGGGAGAAGATGAAGATTCCGAGGAAGAACATGAAGAGGATTAATTTGAAATAAAATTATTGTCATTCTACAATTCCTATGAAATAAATTGAAAATTATTTTGTCAACAGTTAAGTAAATTCTCTCTTTTTTCCCTTGAATTATACACACATCAAAACTTTCACTTTCAATAATTTTCTCCGATTGATAAAAAGCTATTGAGATTGCCAAATAGAAGAAAATTTATTCCTAATTTTCTCATAAACAAATAACATTTTATTATACAGGGTGTTTCATTGGGAAAGGGAAATACTTCACAGGTGCATAGGTGGCACCAAGGCGGTTCTAGAGATACCCCATTTATTGGGTCTCACTGTCTTCGTAGCCGAGATACAGGGTGTTTTATGAATTTTGCCCGTTTCTTCCTGAGGCCGTACCAGACGAAACACCCGGTATATTTCTTCATATTTGGCAAATATGTTCCTAATTGAGAGCCCAAACATATCATGCAATAACCGCCTCGAAAATCCAGGTCCGGGTTAACAAAAAATTATGAATCGTTTGAATCCTCGAAACAACACCCTGTACATCGGAATTTTGAAAATCTGTTTCAATATTCGTAAACACCACTAAAAACTAAACTGAGACGTATACTTCAAATTTTCGCGCAGAAAGTTTTACTGTACAAATTTTCAAGGTAAAAGTGAAGTTTTTAGGAACTTGGATACCCGAAAGTGGTTTGAAGTGACTTTAACAATGAATTATCAACAAAATTGAATCCATAATTATTTCAACATTACTCTGTAATTCATTTTTACATTGGTTTTATTTTTTATAGCTGTATACTTGAAAATCGAGGTCCGGGTAAACGAAAATTATGAATCGTTGGAATCCTCGAAACAACACCCTGTAACTCGGAATTTTGAAAATCTGTTTTAATATTCGAAAACACCACTAAAAACTGAACTGAGACGTACACTTCAAATTTTCGCGCAGATAGTTTCACTGCACAATTTTCAACGTGAAAGTGAAGTTTTTAAGAAATTGGATACCTGAAAGTGGTTTGAAGTGACTTTTAACAATGAATTATCAAAATATTGAAATCCATAATTATTATACGTTATAATGCAACTCACTTCTCAATAAATGAAAACTAATGTGGAAATGAATCACAAAGTAATGATGAAATAATTATGGATTAATATTGTTGATAATTCATTGTTAACAGTCACTTCTAACCACTTTCAGGTATCTTAGTTCTTAAAAACTTCACTTCTACGTTGAAAATTTGTGCATTGAAACTATCTGCGCGAAAATTTGAAGTGTACGTCTCAGTTCAGTTTTTAGTGGTATTTTCGAATTTTAAAACAGATTTTCAAAATTCCGATGTACAGGGTGTTGTTTCGAGGATTCGAACGATTCATAATTTTCGTTAACCCGAACCTGGATTTTCAAGTATACGGCTATAAAAAGGAAAACCAATGTTGAAATGGATTACAAAGTAATGTTTAAATAATTATGGATTCAATATTGTTGATAATTCATTGTTAAAGTAACTTCAAACCACTTTCGGGTATCCAAGTTCCTGAAAACTTCACATTTACCTTGAAAATTTGTGCAGTAAAACTTTCTGCGCGAAAATTTGAAGTATACGTCTCAGTTTAGTTTTAGTGGTGTTTTCGAATATTAAAACAGATTTTCAAAATTCCGATGTACAGGGTGTTGTTTCGAGTATTCAAACGATTCATAATTTTTTGTTAACCGGACCTGGATTTTCGAGGCGGTTATTGCATGATATGTTTGGGCTCTCAATTAGGAATATATTTGCCAAATATGAAGAAAATATACCGGGTGGTTCGTCTGGAACGGCCTCAGGAAGAAACGGGCAAAATTCATGGAACACCCTGTATCTCGGCTACGAAGACAGTGAGACCCAATAAATGGGGTATCTCTAGAACCGTCTTGGTGCCACCTATGCACCTGTGAAGTATTTCCCTTTCCCAATGAAACACCCTGTATAACAGATATGGCTTTGCTGCAGGTACAGTGCAGGCATTGGTTTAGAATACAACTCCCTGATGACGAATCCGTGATCACCCTCACAAAGGTCGGCACCTTGACGTTGGTGTGAGGGCTTAAGTAAGCTGCGATGATCCTTGGGGCGATGTCGACGGAACACTGTTCTGGTAGGGTCTCCGATGTCGATAAGGTCCAAGCGTGAGCAGTGAAAACTGAGACCGACCCCCCAAGCCAAGGTGTGAGATATCGTGCCAAGGGCTGAATGGCACCTGGGTGAAGTGTGTCGCGAACGATTCCCTGGGGAAACCGGGTCGCATCCCCTTGTAAAAAGACCTTCCCCCCAGTATCCAAGCTCTGCTGGGGGCGACCATGTTTTCTTAGGTTACTCGTGGGATTTACATGGATAAAGGTAAAAAACACCCTGATACCAAAGGCTCCTCTTCTGGAGGGGCTCGAGGTAAACTCCCGGAGAAGACTCCGAGTGAGGGCCCTTCAGGCACGACCTCCTCGAATACGAGGGCTGCTCCTAGTGAGGGGACCCGTGAGGAGGTGGAGGGCACTCGGACCATGGAGGAGGAATCCTCCAACCCGACGATGGAGTCGGGCAGTCTGATGGATGGGACTCTGTTGGGGGCTCTGTCGGGCTCGTGCCGGGGGGACACGTTCAGGGCTCCGCACCATCGGACACACCCGTTGATCCTCCGGGATCTGCTGATCCTCCAGGATCTGCGGGTACAACGGAACAGTTGGCTGACTAAGGATTCATCTCTCCTCATGGCGGCCAACACATTTGTTACGCAAATAAACTTGCACCATTGCATTGCGGCAACCGTGAGAGACCGTCCTCGCGATCTGAGGTCAATAGACTTCTGTTGCTGGAGAGGAAAACAACTCGGTCTGGTGACTGGTGCATTGATTGGTCACCTGTTTAACAAGCATTTGAAGAGAATGGGATTGACGAGCTGCTCCCTATGCCGGTGGTGCAGGAGTACTGATGAAACGGTTGAGCATATCTTGTTCAACTGTGGGAACCTTACTGAGTTAAGGTCAACACACCTAGGAAATCCAATACCTTCTATTCCTATGGTGAGAGGGACCACTCCTGCCAGGCTCGCGACATTTCTGTCTTCGTGTCTGAGGAGCTGAGTCTCTATAGAACGATGCGGGTGAACAATGGGCCACTAGGCCTCAGTTCAGCCGGAAAGGCCCGCACAGAGAAGAAGAAGAAGAATCCGTGATCAAATTCAATTCAGTCGGTTCAGCCGGGCAGTCTGTCCAGCCGGCCGTTAGTCTGTCCAGCATAGCACAGTGAACTATTGTTTTACAGAATTATTCTTTCGAATCGACTCAAGCAAACACAACACAAGAGGACTAACAAGCGAAAGGAAAAACACGAACTAAATGTTTAGTTTGAGACTAACTGAACCTGAGCCAACCTTGAAATGACCGTTATTTCTCAACGTAGCAGACGAATCGGACGATATTTGTCTCCGGATAACAAATCACTAAGCCCTATTGAAAAATGCTGAAGAATCTCAAGCACTAATCCATTATTTTTTAGGGAATGCTCGCGATTAGTAAGCACTTTTGGAAATTAAATCGTTTACCCGAACACCAAGCACTTACAATGAAACTTTGTCTTTTTCAGCAAAATGTTTCCAAGTTTTGGGCCTACAAATATCTCGAACGACTATATAGTGAAAAAGCAATACAATTTCTTACTCCGCGTGAGGTTTATGTTTGTATCGTAGTCAAGGATCAAGATGAATGTCAAATACGTTTTCAAATTTAAGAACCAGGAACTACCGAGTAGATGAGAACTCACATATTGTTTAGTAGCAACTGTGATTGTACACGGCTTGTTTACATGCCAACAAGCCAAAACGACAGCGATTAATGGGGATTACACTGTGCGAATATACATTATTATTTATCAGCTACTAAATTCGCTCAGTAGCAACTTGTAAAGAATCACAATGTAATCGACCCAATAAGGTTTGCCATGACGTAATATCAGAGGAAATTATATATCAACCACGATACACAAACACCGGTATGCCAGATTCGTGGTCTAAACTCGTCCGGCGCGAGCATCTACGTCATTGGGAGAATATTAGGAACAAATTCTAATCAATTCTCTCGAGTTCTAAGGCTACGTTCAGATGATGAGCGCTCAACGCGCGTTTTGCTAACGCGCGTTTACAACTATGTACATGTATTTTGAACGCCCATCATCTGAACGTTCAGATGATGAGCGCTCAACGCGCGTTTTGCTAACGCGCGTTTACAACTATAGTCCGTTCACGAAAGGTTGAGCCGTCGGTTGGCCATGGAAATTTGGCATATTCCACTGTGTATATTAAAATTTTAGGTTATGTTCTTTATTTTCTTGTCAGATACGCAATGTTGTCAATATTGCATAGAGTTTCTGATAACTCGCAAGCTTGTCGGACGAGACCTGGTACATTCGGCAACGTTGACTTTATTTTACTTCATGACAGTAAATACTGCCAACTTCGGATAAATAAAGAAACGCCTACTATGTGCTCAACCTTTCGTGAACGGACTATACATGTATTTTGAACGCCCATCATCTGAACGTCCCTAAACAAGATATATGTAGTTGTAAACGCGCGTTAGCAAAACGCGCGTTGAGCGCTCATCATCTGAACGTACCCTAATGCCCGATTGCACCCTTCGTCTAAGCAACGTTTAAGCCCTGAAATGACGTTTCATCAATGGAATAAACGTCACTTAAGGGCTTAAACGTTGCTTAGACGAACGGTGCAATCGGGCATTACACTTCTATCACGCAAATGCTATGAAAATGTTCCCAGTGACGTCACTCTCGATGCGCGTCGGCATACCGGTGTTTGTGTATCGTGATATCAACCAAGAATTTATTATTACTGCTCAGATCGTTCACGGGTCTGAAGTACGCTGCTGTTTCATGCGCTGCGCTATTAATTGACGATGAATAATAATTGTATTCTCGAATCTAGGTTTTTATTTGCAATGGCATTTGTTACGATTATTCATTTGGAGTTTAGCTTTGAACAATAATATTTTTCAATAGATACTTCTGAACTTCATTCTGAAAATAGTTCATGCAATTCTTCAGAGGAAAATTATTTACTTATCTAGTGAGGATCAGTTTATATGTTTCTTGTTGTCTTTGAATTTGATGCGTGTGACAATTGATGTAAGTTGAATTAAGTAAGTTGAATATTCCATTCTCTCTCTCTCTCTCACTCTGAAAATAAACCTCGAATTTTGCGAACATACTTTTTGTTTCCTTCCTTTCTGAACAGAATTTGCATATTATACACTATATTTGATATTATAACTATATTTGATATTGATTTTATTCGAGATTGAGTCATATAAACTTTATTCTGATAACAGTTTCATCGTCCAAGGAAATAAACTTCTTCTCAGATTCTAGATAATGGATTGGAAGGTCTTTTTACAGGCTTATCGTTGTATGAATGCATTTTTATTGTTCTTGTCTCGGCCATAGAAACCCAATCACTTTCTTCCCCTACAGGAGCCTTGAAAATATTAATAATTATTAAATAGTATTCTGAGAGCAAGATTCATAGAAAGGGGGTTATGAAAAATTGAGCTTATGGACGAGAGGGTACCTGAGGTAAGGGGGCAGGTGGATGCGAAATACGTTGGCAATTCTTTTGGTGATTTCTGGTTATTTTTTATCACTAACACATTGACACTTCAAATTGATTTGGCGTTTGTTTGTTTACTCTTATTCGTTCCACAATTCGCATACATTATTCAAATTGAAGATATTTTATAAAAAGCTTCTGTTCATAAATCATAAGCTACTCAAATTTTTCTATTTAATTTCGTGTGAAGTGATATTGTTTCAAATTGAATTTGAAAACTCTATGCTCCTGCTTCTTCCAATAACGAGTGCTCAACAACAGATGAAGGTTTGTACTTGAAAAATGCAATTCGTCGTTTGTAATATTATTTGAACTCTTTCAGTTGAAAATACACATCATATCAGAAATCTGACCCAAACATTGTTCCACACTGACTGTAATAAACTGGAACTGATCAGGTTACAATTTCAACACAGACATTGAATAAAGCATATTCCATGATAATAAAGTTATTGAGATATACACTCATTAGAATCCCATTTAATCTCCAATATAAGTATAGTTGGCGGTTTTTTAAAATGTTCACCTTCACATAATTCGAAAATCGCACGCCCATTTGCCTCCAATGACGTCGGAATATGGATTCGAAAATGCCTACCACTGCGTAACACCCTCATCTCCGAACCCTGTATGAGATAATATAGGTACCAGTATACATATTATACAACAAGTACAAATAGGATAAAATTGCGATTTATAGGCTGAAAATCAATGAAAACAAAAAGCGTAGCATAGTCACAATTACTGATTCAATGAAATTTCTTATGTCAATAATATTCATTTCATAGTTTATTTTCGAAGAGTACAGAGTGTTTTACGAGTTAACGGACTAATGAAAACTGTGAATAGAGGGCATTAAGTTGAGTTCAAAAACACCCTCTAGAGGTGCCTTAGATACTCTTAGATAATGGGTGTTTACCGAAGTTCTCGATTTTCTATAACTCTTGGTTTTGAATGGCCAAATATGGTAAAAAAATTGATTACAGTCATCACAATATTTTTTGAAGAAAAAATTGTAATTCAGAATTTCTGAACCCATTTTCTTGCAGTGCTTCGTTGCTTAGAGGCGTTTGACTACAAAAACAGTTATTCATAAAAGTTGACCCAGAGGTGGGACATACCAATGATACATTGATTTTGGGACAATCATAAATGCAGATAAATAAAATTATTAATGAGGAAATACAACAAATGGCGTGTTTTCAATGGTTTAAAGTTGAATAAAGCCTCCGGTCTTTTGGAATTTTAATGTTCTGTTTCATTGAGACTGACAGCTTTCTCCTGAGAATGGATTTTCAATCGAATCGGTCGATAATTTCAGGAGTTATAGCAAAACTAAATTCGATAACATTAAGTGAAACATCATGTATACCAAAAAACGGATTGACTAAGGCACCCATATATAGGGTGGTTTTGAACTCAGCTCAAATCTTCTCTTCACGGTTTTCATTTGTCCGTTTACTCTTGAAGTACCCTGTATATTGAAGAAACCTCAGTGCGCTTCTTCATATTAGGAAAACAATCGTTCAAATTCGAATATTCTTGCGCGCTTGTCAATATCAGGGAAAAAATTATAATTTCAAAATACTGACTTGAACTTTCACTTTCAAAACTTTCTCGGTCCGCTGATAATTTCCGAGAGCAAAAACTACCTGTAAATTTCAAATTTTCTGGGTAGTTTTAAGGTATCAAGAGAAAAACAGAATTAATGAATGAAAAGAATGTGGAATATCATATTTGAATAATCGTTTTCGCGATTTGGGAAGCTTGCACAAGGTTATGACTTGTTGTCAGGGCTTTTCCACATGATGATTCTTTCAAAGTGGGGTATTATATTTCTTAGTCCAGTGTTCCTATGACTCGTGGGAAGGAGTCAGAGAAAGAACACCTCTAACGTAGTGAATAACTTTTTCAGATGTATGCGATGGAACCAATGACAGTGATCTGTGAACAGGATCACGAATGAACGTCTTCAGTGATGTCTCTGTCTGAAAAGTTTTTTCCAGCTCAATGTACAGGGCGATTCACTTATCTTGGTAACATATTTTTTCTCGAAAAGGGATGAATATTCTTTTTTTCTGTTGACGGTGTTTGGTACAAGTCAATGTTAGCTTGCGATGTGCGTAAAAGTCGGGAGAAAAGAATTAAGACGCCAGGCGTCGTGGCGCTATCAAAATTTTTTTTCGCCAGTAACATACCTTTTTTATTGTGTCATTCGAAAGATAATTTATTTTTATTTTTTGGATGCCTTTTTTCAATTTTCTCAAAATCATAAAATTTCTGTAGCAAACTATTTCTCAATCATTTTATTCATCAAATATTATATTTTATAGCAATTATTTCTCAATAACAAACGGAACATGCCAAATCATATGTTCTATATACCGGCCATTATGATCCATACATAAATTATATCTTTTCCTTATTCATTTTACTTAAGTTAATTTGGTCAAAAATTAGGGTTCACTTGGACCAAGTAACTTATAGTAAATTCAGAAAAAGATATGATTTGAAATGTTTCGTTTGTTATTAAAAAATGTTTATTGTTATAGAATATAATATTTGATGAATATAATTATTGAGAAATAGTTTGCTACAAAAATCTCTTTGATCTTGAGCATAGAGATAGAATATATTTTATCTCTATGATTTTGAGAAACACAGTCATATCTTTGTCTCTGAATCAAGGCATACTGTCACAATACAGAAAAATACCTATAAATGGAATAGAATTAACATAAAACACGCTGCAGGTCACTGACGGTAAGAAATAGAAAAAAAATTTAATTGGGAAGAAGAAGAACATTATCTTACGAATAACATAATGTTCCTGGAGAAAAAAATTGATAGCGCCGCGTAGCCTGGCGTCTTAATTCTTTTCTCCGACTCTTACGCGCATCTCAAATACTATACAAAGCTACCTGTAGTTCATGTCTCTGAGCCGCCAAAGTTAGAGGGAACTGGGGTAAATTTCCGAGCTCTTTACGATGATGTCCCAGACTAGCCATATGGGCGAAAGATCAGGGAATCTGGCAGTCATGGAAAAAGATTCACATGGGTCGCTTCAAATAGTTTGAAGTGAGGTAAGAGAGAACATATGACTCTCCTATTTCTTGAAGGTAACGCAGCGCTGTCCTGTTACATCGAATGAAGGCTTGAGGTGACCTACTTGCATGTGCAATAGGACCCCATATCATAACGCCTACTGTCCGGTGTACATGGCGCTCGATATCAACCTTAAGCCTCAATTACATTCAACCCTCCTCACTGCCACTCGCGTTGTCGAGAATATTTCCCGAAATACTTCTGCAGCAATATCTGAAGCAGTGAGCATTTACACTATGCCGCAACATTTCCTTCGCGACCAAGTGTCGGCAACGACGGACAAAGAAATTCCACAGCAACCTAGTTAAAGTTAATCACCTACAGCTGTCCACGCTACTGTTCCTTTGACTTCCGTACGAAAGACCGCCAATTCAGGGAGCGTAGAGCAACACGAGTGGCAATGTGAGGCAGCAGGGAAGTGAAGTGATTACATTCAGCCGCTGCCCACTTCACCACTCAATTACCAGGGGCCTATTGCACCAAATACTTTTTGTCAGAATGCGAAGTGCAAAGCGAAAAGTTGCAAAGTATTTTGGTGCAATAGGCCCCTGCTGCATGCCGTGGAAGTGAGCTTAGTGTAATCGGGATGTTAGGTTCACGTCTTTCTTCCCAGTTTCGTCCAACTCTTCTTCTGCCATCATTTGCACCAAGAAGATTTGAGATTCATTAGGAAAGACGACCTGATGACATTCTACATTCCAATGTTGACGTTCTCTGCACCACCGCAATCGTTACCGACGATGCTCAACCGTCAGAGGTACCTAACATAAGATGAGGTCCATAATGCTGCAGTCCAAAAGACCTTATTTGGCAGTAAAATGTTCGGACAGTTACAGGATGGCCTTGTTCTCCTAAAGAGAAGATTTTACAAGTTTACAAGTATTTTAATTATTTCTGTTGCAGAGACTGGGAGTGAAAACCTATAAAGTTTTTTAGAAAAGCATATTCTAGTTTGACAAAAGTGGTAAACGCTTCAATGGTTTGCTACCGTTGATATCTTAATATACCATAATTTCATCTCTCCATTCTTTCATCATATCCATCATATTATTGCCTCTTCCACTTCCTCCTGCCAACCATTTGGAATCCAACATCTCAGCCGACGTGATTCGGTAAGCTGGATCTTTTGTGAGAGCCTGCTTGATGAGATCCACTGCATCTTTCGAAATTTTTGAAACTGGATAGTTTATTTCATCTTTCAATATTTTTCTTGCCAATTCTTTTTCGTTAGAGGAAAAGAACGGGTAGACCCCATAAAGTAGAACATATATAATGATTCCGATTGCCCACACATCACATTGATGACTATAAGATCCGGACAGCATTTCAGGAGCTAAAAAGGTTAATGAAAAATGAATTGATCAACCCCTTGCAGCATTACATGCTGAGAACAGGAGCCTTATTATTCATCTGAAATGAAGATTTTAGTTCCAGATATGGTTAAATACTTAATTCTTTTCTGTATCTTTTATCAACACATTGAACTTCATTAGAAATAAAATAAATAGTATTTGATATTCAGAAAACATTCAAATAGAATTTAAATATGAAGATCCGCAGAGTACCTAATTCCTGAAACAGATTTAAACTCACTTTTCATCGATAGCCTTACACATATATTCAACAGGAAGACGAACGCCATTGCTTATTTTATGTTTTTCTGTATTGTATGATCAGATTTGAAATTTTCCTGTTCTATTTATTGTTTTCATACAACAGAGAAAATCCATATGGAATTAGGTTACTCTTAGTATTATACTATGAATATTCATAAAATATCGTCTCTTCACTAAGGACCAGTGACTTATTACCGCCTAGGCCCTAGGCCAACATAGGCTATGACCTAGGGGTGCCACGATTTTAGGGGTGGCAAATTTTCGGTGAATAAAAAAAATTCTTTAACTCATCTACGCAAATGTATAAATAGCCATCTTCGAGAAGTACAACTCGCTGGTTGGTGAGATATGAAGCTTGAAACAGCTTGAACCAAAATTGGAAAGAAGTTGTCACAGCTTTGAGTGAAATTGATAAGCAGAACAGGTCTAAGACTGGGAGCAAAATGATTGAAAATCAAGCTAACATCTCTTGAAACTGCAATAATGTACGCTGTATGGAGTCCAATTTTGGAAAGATTTGATAAAGTGAGCGAAGCAAGAAGCAATACAGAAAATTGACATTGGAATAGATGAAGTAGTTTTTGTATTATGTGTCATTGGTTGATTATATCGTACGATTAAGATCGATTTGTGCAGAGAGCGAAGATCAATTCTGTCTGGAACTGAGAAATATCGAAGTGAAGAAAGAAGATCCACAACAAGACTGTTCCTGCTGATTAAACTCGAGTGGGACATCTAACGAAAGAATTGAATGAACGTAAAAATTGCTACAAGGATCTTGCTGCGAAGTTCTCCTTTTTGTTGGAATTGCAATCGATTAGTTCTGAGGAATTAGAATTAGCGGTTACTAATCTCATCTCTAGTTTTCCTGATGATTTATCTGAAATAAGTGAATTTTTTGCAAAAATCTCTCGACACAAAAAAAACTCGATATTTTCAATTTTTCCAAAATACTTTCGTTGCCTGTTACTTAGAAATTATATTATTCCTTCTATGTTCAAGAAAAAAGTTTTGCCTTCATTCGTTTTTCTGATTTAAACTCGTATTTTGTCTCTCATGTAAAATTCACTTATTTCAGATACGGGGTATTACAGTTAGGCCATCGATATGTAGAATTTTCTTGAACCCTTCAAGTTCGGTTTATAAGCTGCTATAAAATGCTAAAAAAATATTGACTTTCTTTACCCATATATAGAGCTGTTCCGCAGCAATCGTGCAGCATGCTCTCGATTCCTGTTCCCGTCTTAATAACACTCAAGCCAAAATCTGATAATTTTATGTAATATTCATCGGATGGATCGTTTGGATTTTTTTGCCAGCAAAATATTTTCGAGCTTGATATCCCTATGTACGATATCTGCAAATTATCAACTTGTGAAATGTATGATATTTATCATATTGAATTAAATCATCATGGTCGGGATATAGATCAAATATGCTGGAAAAATTCGAAATCTGCTCAATTTTATTAGGAAGCTCCAAATGTCATTTTCGATGAAAAGCATGCATGGAAACCATGTACATCAACATAATTACATCGTAACTGAAAATGTAAACAATTAAAGCTGAGAAATAATAATTATCGATTAAAATCAACTTAATCGTGAAGTTCTCTGATCTAAACTTGAAAGCTCGTCGGACGAGGCCGGGGTGTCAATTTTCGGGATCACTCGTTAGTCGAACGTATACGTTCGTGATATTTTGAGCGTAGATTTTCGGAAATTGTAATTCTGTTCAAAATAAACGTACAATATTCAAAAATCTACGCTCAAAATATCGTCGAACGAGTGATCCCGAGAATTGACACCCGGGTACATTCGGCAACGTTGAATTCATTTTACGTTATGACATTTAATACTCACATAAATAAACGAATGCCTATTTTGTGCTCAAAAATTTGCAAACGGAGTATACTTCGGAGATAATCTCGTCAACGTTAACTGGGTAAAAGAAATATGTTTTTTACCATAACTAGTAACTTTATCCTTTGCTTTCCAGATACTCCACCATGTGATTTCTTATTTTTATCATCAAGACAACATCTTCTTTTGGCAATTTAATTCTTATTTATTATAAAAGGTCAATTTTTGTTGAAGATATAGGGTTCTCAGAATAGTATATTTCGTAACGAGCGTATAATGGTAGATGTCATTCAAGAGGTGAAGTTTAGGCCGTAAGCCGTAGGCAAGTGGCCTAAATTTGAATTTAGTGTTAATAATTTTTTCATCCGCCTGATGTGAATCTTTTGCCTTATTATTCTTTTCCTATTTTCACTGATCGATGAAATGAATAATCTATATTTTATGTTCTGTGGAATAATCCCTAGAGATTTATTTTCTATGTTGTTCGTTGTTACTTATTCCGCCAATTTTATTATCTAGGATATGTTCTGTCTTCGCTTCCTTTGAGCATGAAAGAGTATTTTTTTTATAAATTAATTCTTCCATATTATCTTTGCTTTAATAAGTATCGAAAATGTAATAGAACATCGCCGAAGAATGAAATAAATAAAATATAGTGTGTTATATTACATTTCCGACACTATGTATACTTAGATTAGAAGGGTATTCCCCAATTTTGAATTACCTTCTAAATTGAATATTCATGCTCAATGATACCTATATTTTTTTGCTCAGATGTTTCAGATGGATATTATACCATGGCCGAGCAAACAAACGTATAATGGGTTTATTTCACAATTTCGCAAACCTAAAAATCCGAACGTAATAAAAGGTCCTCAGCAACCTGGATGGTGCCATAAAATAATATTTGGCAATTTAAATGAATGAACGTTACAGTTTACGCAGATGTCAAAGAAATAATAGAATTCATTATAAAGGGTGATTCGCAAACTTTCAAGAAATGTCCAAATTTAAGTGATACGGTCCAACAAATCGATTATATTTGATATCAGTTTGGAACCTCATGGAAGCAATCTTCATTCCAAATTTCGGATGAATCGGTGATTTCTTTCAGGAGATACAGTGCTTTTAATTTCCATTCAAATTCAAAAAACACCCTATATATCAGAATCTAGATACTACATATGGAGGTTTTTCGGAATCCTCTAGGTATTTTCTACCCCCCATTAAAATGCTTTCCACCTTATCTGGGACCCCCTGTATTTGTGAAAGCAGTGTTATAGCCCTGTTTTTCTGAAAACCCTGTATTTTCAACAAATGAGTTATTGAAATGAATGAAGAATAAAATTGTGAAGAGAAGATGTGTCTTGATGATAAAATAAAAAAACACATGGTCGAATAACTGGAACACAGAACACACTTGTGAAAGAAAGGTCTAGTCACGCTTGCCAAATGATGAAATCTTCAAGAAATATATTCAGTAGTCGTGGATAAAGTATAGTATGCTACTCGCGTATAATGGCGGTTATTCACTCGGTGATTTAGGCCACTCGCTTACGGCTCGTAGCCTAAACTGCACCTCGTGAATAATAGCTATCATTATACGCTCGTTGCATAATATACTATTCTGAGAACTCTATATCTTCAACGAAAATGGAGCTTTTGTAATAAATAAGAATGGAATGGCTGATCTTTCAGCCATCTTCTTAGATGTGTCTTGATGATAAATAAGAAATCACATGGTGGAAGGCACAGGAGGTTTTAAAGTTGGGGTAAAAAAACAGATTTCCTTCCATCCATTATGAAATGACGTATGCCAAGTTTTCTTGAATACAAAACTTTTTTTGTATGAAATAACCTACAATGGAGAACAAAATTCAATCAAATCGGACTGAAATTAACACATTTATGAGGTAACACACTTTATCGATTTATTGAATCGATCGATTATTTTGTCGGTGAGTGAAGTTATTAAGGTTTATCTCAAAATATAATATGAAATATACGTACCATTTTTATGTAAGTATGCTACAGCACTCACTAAATCTGTGGTAATTCTTTTTGAAATACTCTCAGAAAATGGCTTTCTCTCCTTGAATAAAAGCCATAGCTCTCCATTGCATAACTCCATAATCAGATAAATTTTTCTGGTGCTCTCGTACACTCTATCCAGATAAACAATATGTGGATGATTAACCATCTTCAAGATTTGTATTTCCCTCTGTAGAAAAACCAGTTTGAGACCAGACTGAAACATTTGGAACATGTGGATTTTTTCAACAAAAGGATGCATAATTTTTCCTATCCAACAAAGTATCCACAATTATTGTTGGAAAAGTGATTCAATATTCTCATACACAATATGATTAAAGAAGCGTAGCTATATGTTCAACAAATTATTAATTAAATTAATGAAATGGAAAAGAAGAACAGAAGTTTTATCCCTTTTGTTTCTAAAGGGTGTCTTATTCAAAAGTGTCCACCCTCAATAACTTAACAACGAATCAGAACAACCAGACAACTCATTTTTGATGATAGGGAGACATGATCTGGGATAAAAAAAATTGAAAACTAACCTTCAAAACTCGCATATTAGAGCAGTTTATTACTTCCTTCGCCATATATTGGGATAAAACCTACACTGCGCAAAAAAATTAACGCACATTATGGAAATCTCAAATTTATTCTACAGCTGAAGGTGTTCTCAATGATAATTATTTTTATCAGAATTATGCACGCATGTTATCCACTTTCAACGTTTTCTTCTATACAGATGTTTTTTCCAGCAGGAATAAAAAAAGATGAGATCAGATTTTGAATGTATTGGCTCCATTCTGAAATCAGTTATTCTCGATCAATTCTAGTAATCAATAGTTTTTCTTTCTTTTGATTTTCTACACACGATCGCTATGCAACGCGAAACACGCAATTTGATCCAAGAGGAATATGCCCAAGCGGTAGTTTTGCGAGAAGAAGGGGTGGACATACACAAGAATTGCACAAAGATTTGGAGTTTCCCTTACAAGTGTATTCAGAATGTTGCAGCGATTCAGGGAGATAGATGTCTGAAGACCAGGACAGGGTAGATCCCGGTAACAACTGTCATTCAAGAACGTTACTTGAGAGTTTCTTCGTTGAGACAACGGTTTGCAACCGCTCGCATCCTTCAAAATCAGCTTGAGCAAACTCATGGGGTGTAAATTAGCACTCAGACAATAAGAAATCGCCTCAGAGAATATGATTCAAGGGCTCGTGTCGCGGCAGGAGGCCCAGCTCTTACCCCAGCCCATCGAAGGGCGCGTTTGGATTTTGCGAGAGAGCATATCTATTGGGAAGAGGCTGATTGGGAAAGAGTTCTCTTCACAGATGAGTCTAGATTCTGCCTCTACCATTGTGATCGACGTTCCCTTGTATACAGACGTCCACATCAAAGATAAATGCTCAGTGCAATTTCCTGAATACTACTGGTTTCGGGGGAGGATCTATTATGGTATGGGGTGGAATATCTTTGACTGCTCGCACAGACCTAGTGGTCGTTGATAATGGAGCTATGAATGCTGATAGGTATATAAGGAACATTCTTGAAGATCTTGTAGTGCCATTTGTCCCATACATTGGTGAAAATTTCATGTTTATGGACGATAATTCCAGACCCCATCGTGCGCGCATCGTTCAGGAGTACATACCTTGAAGAGGTTGAAGTCTTTCGAATGGAATGGTCAGCAAGAAGTCCAGATGTCAATCCGATTGAGAAGGTTTGGGACAACCTCAATAGAAGGCTGAGAAGTTCAGAAAATCATGCAGCTACTCTTAAAATGACTTAGGAATCCAACTCAGAGAAATCTGGGAAGGATTAGATCAGAACATTTCAATATCACTCATTTTGAGTATGAACCGTCGCGTCGTTGCCGAGCTGTAATTAACGCAAGGGGTGGAAATACCAAGTATTTAATCACTTATCAGCATTCCAGTATTTTGAAAATTGTTTATTTCTCTTCTTTTACATAAAATTCGGTGAAATCCTGAATTTTTCTTCCATTAAAAGTGTCTTGTTTCGTTCAAACCTTCCCGAGAAAACATAACAAATAAATTATAAAGTCAATGTAGAGTTAACTTTCATTAAAATTAAGATTTTCAGAATGTGCGTTAATTTTTTTGCGCAGTGTATGATTAATATATTAAGTTTAAACCATATGTCAATAACTGTGTCAATAATACCTATTACATCGAACAGTGATTGACTTGGGCTTTAACCGTAATATATAAATTATCGAAGGGTTTACTTACATAAATTAAATATTCCTTCCAACTAATAGAAAACTTCTTACGAATATGAAACAGAACAAAATCGGAAAATATACGCAATTATGGCAGTAGCTATCCTTAAGTAAACATATACATTATGAAAATACTGCAAAATCTCGTGCCAAATATCTAATGATGCCATTTTCAGAATGATTACCTGAGGACTCAAATAGGACACAGATGGAAAACCCTAGATAGCACCAATTGTTTATTACATCGGTATATACAGGGTGTTCTGATTTGTTTCCGACAAACTGAAATGGGTGATAGATCATATCATTTTAAGCAAAAAATTTCCTATGAACATGGGTCCGGAAATGCTTCGTTTCCGAGATACAGGGTGTTAAAGAAAAAATAATTCGCGTTTTCTTTAATATCTTTCGACTGATTCCAAATAATTGCATGAAAGTTGATACATAGCATACCACTTCTACTTATTAGTGGGCAATAGAAAATCCGCGTACATTTCGCCTTAGAAATTTTCAAAATGAATTCAAATTAAATATTTGAATGGGAATAATTTTCGGAGAAGTTTTGGGACCCTTTGGCTTTAAATGCATTTTTCTCTTAAACGGTTGCTCCTAGCGACTTCGATAAGGTATACCTTTTTTGACTGAAAAGGTGAGAAATCGATTTTTCAAGTCCAAAACAGTGTACAGGGTAGCACAAAGAAGTTGCAACGGTTTACATGGGTTGAAATGGTTGCCGGTGGCGCCCTCTAGAAAATACAACTAAATCGACCACAAATTTGAATTTAACGTTCCAAAAAACCCCAGTACTTATACGAAATTTGATGTAAGGATTTCGAAGCAGTCAAAACATATTAAAGAAAACGCGAATTATTTTTTCAACTTTAACACCCTGTATTTTCGAAAGGAAGCATTTCCAGACCCATGTTTATAAGAACTTTTTTGCTTAAAATGATGTGATCTATCACCCGTTTCAGTTTGTCGGAAACAAATCAGAACACCCTGTATGTGAAGATCACTAATACTTTTTTATTTCTTTGTTTATATGGAATGAAACCTTCTAACTTCTCTATTATTTTTAGTATGAATGTCTCAATGGCCCATATAATGAGAATGTATGAGTGAAAAAAGCAGGATGATATCATAGCCAAAATTGATGCAGAAGTGAGATGAAATTATGTCAATGACTATCATAATACTATAATAGGTGACAATTACTATCGAAGTATGTCGATGACTATCAAATAGGTATATAATTTCGACTTAATTGGTGTCTCCTCGAATATTCAATCGATATTTATTGAAAGTTTGAAGGTAATACCAAAATAGCAACATTCATCTATAGTTCTGTAATAATAACCAGGGTGTTACAGTAAAATAAGGAACCGAATTCGCCTACTGAAAGTATCCATGCCCTAAAGGCGTCAATCACAATAGCTACATCGGAAATTAAATGAAAAATTAAATACCCAAATAAAAAACGTTACGTTTAGGTTAAACACAAAAGTAAATTCCTTTAGATGAAGATATTAGTTGGGGGTACACGCGCACATGTGCACTTATGGAGCAGCCGTCACTGGTTCAGGGCCTATTTGATGTCAATCATTCTTGGATGGACTATAGAAACATTGTTATATCCTTACAGCTTTCTCTATGCAGCGCTTACAATACAATCATATAGCGTGAAAAATTATTAGAAAATTATTCATTACTAGAAACTACTTCGTTGGTATTCAAGTCAACTGAATGACCTTCAGCGATATTTTCTGGCACCCGGTATCAAGTAGTCTAGGATCGGACTTCAGAAGTCCATTGAATAGAACAATTTCACTTTCATCATATGTATGGAAAGTAGTATTAAAATATACTTACTAATGATTTCGAAATGGTTTTCATTGCCCATTTAGCGTTAGTATTTTTTTCTTTAACTTCTATAACTTTTCCGAATCCCCCTTCGCCAATTTCTACTCCTATATGAAAAACTTGATCTAGATCATTCGAATCTTTTATTTTTATGTGTTTAACTATTCTTTCTGGGTTCTTCATCAATAAAAGAGCTTTTCTGGTATTTGAATTAACAGATGATCTGTGAAAAAGTGTTTTTTTCTTTTAAATTTTCGTTGTGTCTTCAATGGTCAAACTTCTTCGAATATGTCTTATGCTGGTTATACAATGTGCTCTTTTCTTTCTTCAACCATATTATGAATGCAGGAACAACATTTTTGAGTTGATGACTGAAATGATAATGACAGTTCATAGACCTATATGGTGAAAATTGACAGATATCAGTACCTATACAGGTGTTTCAGAATAAGGTTCCGAAAATATTTTCGCCACCATACACCCTTTTTCTGTGAGTTTAGGAAGGTTATGAATAAGGGAGAGTTATAAGTAATGGTGCGCGGCGGGTAATCTGCTCTCCCAATTATTCTGAATTTCGCTTTGTTTACTTTTTTCTGTAATGTTTAGGATAATGAAGAGAACGCGTTTGAAAGATCGAAGAAATGATGAGAACGCCACCAGAGAGAGTGGAGAAAAACAAAACAGAGGGCGACAGCAAAACTGAAACAACTGATTCAGAGGTTTTTAAACCCCCGAGGACCCCAGAGTCCCAAGGAGATCCTTTTTTGCCTGAGGAAGATGAGGATTTCATAAGTTGGTTAGTAACTTCGAACACAGGAAAGAGAAGGAGGATCGACAGCCCCCTAAACGTGAGCATGGATAGCAATCGATACGCGAGCGTAATGACGATCCTCGAAAAGGTTAAGGAGGGCTTAAATAGAATTGTAACCTCCGAGGAAGGAATAAAGGATGATACCAAAAAGGAGCTCATAGAAATGAGGGATATGCTAGACAAAGAAATAGTAGAAACACACAGAGCTGTGTTAGCTATGGAAAGAAGCGACTTCGGTTGCCAAGTAGAACAAGACGATATAAAACAGGACATATCCGTGGCTGAAATAAAGGACCTAATGAAGGAAGACATGACAACGAAAGAACTGAAAGAAATAATGGAAATAACGTGGCCAGAAGAAACATACAAGGTCAAAATGGACAACACCAGGATCACGGACATCAAAGAAGAAGAAATAGCCATCCTGGCCCCAGTGAACAAAATGGTCGAACTAAGAATGATGAAAACACTCATCGGAAACTCCAGACAGATGCTGGATTATGTAAAAGGTGGAAAAATTAAGGAAGGGGAAATAATATCCCACAAAACAGAGGGATACGCCGAAATAAATGGTACAGTGATAAAAGACACAAAAAGCATACATTTTGCCGGACTCTCCGAACGAGAAGAAGATATAACCTCTCTTTACCTACTGGGAAGTAAAATTAAGTATAAACTACTAACAGAAGAATCAAAAACTCTTCATATAGCTATCATGAATAACATGAAAGCGGAAACAAAGAGGAAAATATTAGAATGCGCTTTTTACGACTGCGAAAGAGAAATTATCCTACACGAAATCCAAACAGCAAAGAAAAATACAACTAAAAAAAGGGAATACGATAACGAAGCTGTTATCATAGAAAAGAAAGAAAATCTGACATATGCACAAATGTTAACAAACCTAAAAGGAAAGATTGGAGGGGAAAACGAAATCATAAATGAAATAAAGGGGGTGAGGGAAACCAGAGACGGACATCTCCTCCTTGAGATTAAAAAAGGAAGCAAGGAAACAGATAAAATTTTCAAAAGAATAAAAGATAATATGAAAGAAACAATAGTTAAAAAGTATACCGGAGGAAGGCCCAAAATATCGGCAAACATGTATGGTATAGATATCGACATAAGTGAAAAACAAATAGAGGAAAAGATAAATGAAGCGCTAGGCATAACAGAAAACAAGGACGGCGTAGAAGTAAAAGCTCTGAGACCACTGAGGGGAGGTAGACAAGCGGCCACTATTGTGGCAAAAGAAGAAATAATATTAAAATTGATTGACATAAGGAAAATAAAAATTGGATTCTCAATAGCAGATATAAAAGAAAGGAACCAATCCAACAAATGCAATAGATGCTGGGAAATTGGACATATCGCAAAAGAATGTAAGGGAGAAGACCGCACTGCTAAATGCAGAAATTGTGGAACGGAGGGACACTTAGTCCGCGAATGCACAAAAGAACCCTACTGCATGGTCTGCTCGGAAACTGGGCATAGGACAGAGTCGAGGAATTGCAAAAGGAGATCAAGGTAAATTTCATCCTCCAAATGAAAATGCAAATAAACGAAACCACAAGGGTGAGATCATTAGATACCTATTTATACAAACAGGGATATTTTATTTATACAGAACAAATTTTATTATTTTATCTATACACAACTAAGAGATTATTTTATTTATATACACTTAACTTATTATTTTATCTATACAAGGAGAAATTTTACTTACAAAAGAGTGGATGGTTTTATTTATACAATAAATCTGTATGTATTATTTTAAATGTAGTGTATCAGGAAATAGGACAAAAGAAATCCTACAGATGACCTCAATACTGCAAACCAATCTAGGCAGGAGCAAAGCCGCTCATGACATGGCACAGGCAGCTGTAATGTCGGAAAAGATCGATATATTGGTAGTCTCAGAACCTAACAAAAAAATTACTGCAAAAGAAGGATGGTTTGTAAATGACGAAAAGGATATAGCAGTGAAAATTACAAATAAAAAACTAGTTGTTGAAAAAATTAAAAAAGAGAAAAATTATATCCATCTTATACTACCTGGTTTCCATGTATACGCGATATATGTGTCACCAAATGTGACTTTTGAAATCTTTAAAGAAAAGCTGGACTCGATTTTCGAAGATGCGTCAGCACAACGTGGCGGAAAAATCATTGTAGGGGACATAAATAGCAAATCCCCCCTGTGGGGTGCTCCCCTGGCTGATAGAAGAGGAGAATATGTCGAGGAATGGCTATCACAGGCATCTTGGACAGCAGTAAACAATGGAAAACCAACCTTTATCAGAGCAGCCTCAAGAACTCATATAGATGTCACCCTGGTATCTAACAGATTCAAGAAAAAGATCACAAACTGGAGCATAAAGCATGAGAACCCATATACGATGCATGGACATATTTACTTCAAAATAGACACTAAAAAATCAGTAAATAGCGGAGAAAATGGAAGGGTGTCCATCTTTGACAAAGAACGATTTACACGGGATATACTTGAAAATATAGAAGCCAGCCACACAGGCAATGGTATCGAAACGTACCAAAAAGTGGTCGAAGCATTGCAACGAGCAAAAAGAATGGAAAAAAACATACAGGCCACGCGCCCATACTGGTGGAGCAACGATATCGAGGAAGCCAGAAAAAATTACATGAAAGCAAGAAGGTCATACACAAGAACGGGAAGAAGAAGATATGATAATAGAACCTCGGAAGGTGAGATAATGAAAAGTCTCGGTAAAGAATTGAAAAAAATGATAAATAGAGAAAAGAGGAAAAAATGGAAAGAGTTACTGGAGAAATTGGAATTGGATATATGGGGCGATGCTTATAAAATAGTATCAGGTCACGTGAAAAGCCAAAGTCTTCCATACAAATTATCTGCCACAAGAAGAAAGAAAATTTTGCGCGACCTATTTCCAATGGGAGGTAAACCTATTGCACGAATAACTGGCCCTCGAATGTCCTTCGAACCCCTCCATATGGAGGAACTGAAAATCGCGGTGGAGGCAATGAAAACAGGTAGGGCGCCAGGCCCCGACGGAATGACTGCTGAACATCTGAAACTAGTGTGTGCTACACTGCCAGAGCTGCTGCTCAAAATGTTTAACAACCTGATAGAGGAGAGAACTTTTCCTAGGTGCTGGAAAGAGGCTAATGTTATTCTCATCCCGAAGAAAGGAAAGGATCTCGAACTTTCAGGATCCTTTAGACCCATATGCTTGATTAACGTTATGGGGAAGCTTTTCGAGAGATTGATTGTAAACAGATTGGATGTGGAACTAGCACAAAACAGAGCAATATCACCCAACCAACATGGGTTCATGAAAAAAAGATCGACCCTAACAGCTATGCACAAGGTTCAAGAATCAATTAAAAATACAAAAAGCATCTGGATGATTGCCGTCACAGTTGACGTAAAAAATGCTTTTAATACGGTAAGATGGAATCATATCGTTGACAAGCTGAGGGAAGTTGGATGTTCCGAGTATCTGGTTGAAATGACCGAGGATTATTTCCGAGACAGATGGATTAGAGCAGGCTCAGTGAAATGGAAATGCACGATGGGGGTGCCACAGGGATCAATCAAGGGGCCTAGGCTTTGGGACGTTGTTTATGATGACGTCCTGAGATTACCCTATGACCCAGGAGTCGAGGCCATCGCCTACGCTGACGACCTCCTTCTATTAATAGAGGCGGATGATAGGCAACACCTACTGGAGAGGGCAAAACGGACCATGAAAATGGTTTCAGAGTGGATGGACTCCAGGAAGCTGGAGATCGCTGTGCAAAAAACCGAAATGCTGGTATTAAAGGGGCCCCGGAAAAGAAATGACATCAGACTCCACTTTAAAAACGCGGTCATTAGCCCAGTGCCTTCCTTGAGGTACCTGGGGGTGACCTTTGACCAGAGAATGACTTTCACAGCGCATATAGCGGACACAGTCAAGAAGGCAAACGACAAAGTGGAAATCATGAGACGCCTACTTCCAAATTTGGCGGACCAGAATATTTGAGGAGAAGAGTGTTGTGCACGATTCTCCACTCCGTAATACTATATGCGGCACCCATCTGGAGGAATGCACTGAAGAGAGACAGACAAAGGTCCACAACTGGTTGGGTGCAGAGGAGGGGACTATTGCGTGTAGCGTCAGCCTACCGAACAGTATCATCAGAGGCGGCTCAAGTTATGCCGCTTTCCCTCCAATCGACCTTATGGTTGCGGAAGTTTGTTTTCTGTATAAGGTTGGCACCAGACTTCCAGGAAATAGGAGAATGGCGCGGAGAAGAAACACTTAGAGCGTGGCAGAGGAGATGGGAGGAGGACACAAAATACGGCCGCCTGGACACGTGTTCTGATAAAAGATCTGGAGGGATGGATGGAGTGCGGACATAGAAGAAGCGGATATTCTTTACTCAGTTTCTCACCGGGCACGGCTCCTTTGGCACATATACCAAGCGTATTGGGAGGACTATAAATGACCTGTGCGAGTTGTGCCAGGTTCCAGACAGCCTGAGCATGTTTACGCTACGTGTGCACGATTTAAGTCCGGAGACGAAGGTGGAGCTGGATATGGGAGGACTTCCAGAGGTGACGGAACTGGTGGAGAAAATGATCTCGAACAAGGATACGTGGAACATCATGTATGGATACAACGGATGTAATGAGGAGGAAGAGACAGAAGATAGATGCAGACAACAGGAGGAAGGTAGGTGAAAAACTTTTTTAAATGTTAAACAGAGAGGGTGTACTGGATTTTACTGGAGTATACACCAAAAAGAAAATTTTTACAATAGCTATTTATACACAATTATTTATTTTTATTTATACAAGAAGAAATTTTTCATATACAATCATATTTTGTTGTATTGGCAGGACACTGGTGTATTAGACGAGGATGAGCATCAGTTGTAGTTCACATAGTACATGATGAAGAAGGAGCATACCGGGTTACGCACCTGAAAGAGCGGGCTTAAAAGCCCTTACCAGGTGGCGAAAATACCCGGGGAAAGAGGAGGGGGTTTAGTGGGTGTGAGTCCCACACACAAGTACACAAGCACAAATGAACAGAAACAAAGAACGTTTCTACTGGCTCGCTGTGGAAAAAGGCTATTAGCTTCCCCTACCTCAGGGCCGAAAAAAAAAAAAAAAAAAAAAAAAAAAGGTGCTCCAAAATAAGGAGGCGAATCCACAATTTTTATCCATTATTTCGCATGAGCTATCTCTTTGAAATGTAGTCTTTGAGGAATGTTTAGTATTGTTCAACTCGATTAAATTAGTTTTTTCTAGAAAATTTTGGCAATCATCCAAAACAAACACAGAAGGGTAATCGTGCGCACGATTACCTCTCACGTAGTTAAATAGTAGCAAATATTTATTTCGAATTTTTATTTCAGATGCCTCAGAAGTACACTCAGACAATCCTTTCCTACACAGCCGAACATCTGAAAAAACGTCCTATGCCAGAGTCGGAGGGGCATGCCACTAGCGCAAACAACCTAGGGCCGCAAATTGTGAAATAACAATTTTTTTATCATTTTCTATTCATTTTTTGATTGAGTTTTTGTTCATTACCTTTCAAGAAATTAGGGAGGTAAAGATATATTTGTGCTCAAAAAAACCCCTAGCGGGAAAGTTTGGGGGTACTTTTGATATTTTTAATTTTTATGTTTTTTGGATTGCTGAATCCGAATCTAAGGTTTGCTAACGGAATGTCGTGACGTTACATAGAAAAGAATACAAAAAAAGATGAAAATCTCATTCTTGGTCAGTTTTTTGCTAATTACTCGGAAACTATCAACTTTTCGTGAAAAACCTTTCCAACCAAACTGAAAGTATATAAAATTTTCTACAAATTGTACTACCACAGCTTGTTTTGCGACAACCTGTTGGTTTAATCAAAGTTTAAAATGAGGTATTTTCTATGATTCAAATAACAGAAAAAATTTAATTCTATGCAGTGGCGCAGCCAGGATTTTGTTTTGGGGGGGGGCTGAACTGAACAATTTTTGATGATACAACGAACAAAGAAAGTTGCCAAAAAAATAAAGAAGAAAGTAATAACGAAGAAATAATTTGGGGGGGCTGCAGCCCCAAAGCCCCCCCCCTAGCTGCGCCAGTGATTCTATGGTTCCGATGATGCGATCCTCTTGAAATTTTGCATGCACATTCAGTACCTATATCAGTCTCGATTCACAACAAAAATTCATGAGAATCAGATATCTTGTTATGGAAATATAAAGATTCTTCTTTTCAATATTCCAATTGAATTGAATGTTCCTCAATATCTCAGACAAACGAAACCAATCGAAATGAAATGTTGCGGCAAAAACACAAGAATACTCATAATAAGACTTATGCAAAATTGTGTGACCATAGTGTGAACAGAATCAAAGAAAATTCAATTGAAGATTCTTACATTTCCACAACAAGATATACGATTCGAATGAATCAGTTCAATTTTTTTTTCATTTATTGAGTCATAGACAATACCTCATTTTCAACTACACTGCTCAACAATTGATAGGGATCATTTACTTGTTATAATTATTTCTGAAATATTCGGTCCAAGATTATAAATTTAGTCAGATATCAGAGTATTTTCAGTTGATAATATGGTTCACTTGAGAAAAGAATGAAAAAAATGGAAAGTTGGAGAGAAAAAAGACTTTATTAGGAACACTCAAAAATTCTGTGTTTGAATAACATAACAATTTTATGATGAAACCACAAGAAGGCTGAAGTTTCGGTTAAGCTAGTACCTACAAGCTTAACCGAAACTTCAGCTAGTACCTACCATAGACATAGAAAAGAATGGACAGGACGTGTGAGAGAGAACATTGATTCAGAATAAGATAGAGTAATATTAGTGCAAAGCACAGAACATATAATAAAAACATTGAATCGCATTAGATATTTTATGTTCTGTCAGTTTTTCAACATTATGACAGAGAGATACTGTGAAGGATGGAGTAATATTAGTTTAGTAGTCTATGCACCACATAATATTACTCCATCCTTCACAGTATCTCTCTCTCTTATGTTGGAATCACGAAACGTAGAGTAAAAGTCACGTGACGCCCTGTCCATTCTTTTCTATGTCTATGGTACCTACAAGCTTAACCGAAACTTCAGCCTTCTTGTGGTTTTCATCATAAAATTGTTATTCAAACACAGAATTTTGAGTGTTCCTAATAAAGTCTTTTTTCTCTCCAACTTTCCATTCTTTCATTCTTTTCTCAAGTGAACCATATTATCAACTGAAAATACTCTAATATCTGACTAATTTATAATCTTGGAGCGAATATTTCAGAAATAAATTTAGAACAAGTAAGTGATCCCTATCAATTGTTGACCAGTGTATCATACGAGCCAGAACAGGTTTGTCGCAGAACAAGCTGTGGTGGTAGTACAATCTGCAAGAACTTTTATGTACTTTCATTTTGTATGAAAAGGTTTTTATTTGTTTATCATTTGTAAACGTCAGATTCCAAACACAATATTAATCAAGGAAGTTTATTTTTTCAAGTCACTAACTTGTAAAATTGACAGTTAACTTGTAAAACTTTTACAAGTTAGTAGTATTATTTACATTGAAAGTTGTCAAGTACTTGCTTCTAATTTAATTTATTCTTCTAATCTCAGAGTTCCTGGAACAAATGTATTTCTCAATACATTCTCAAACTATTCAAAAACGATATTCGTACCTTGTTTATTCGTATCTATTCGCTTCCTTTTCACGTACTTGCTTCCTATTTCATTTATCCTTCTAATTTCATCGTTCCTGGAACAAATTTTTTTAGTAATAAATGTTATAAAAGTATTAAAAACGATATGCATACCTTGTTTCATTTGGATCTGGCCTTTTTCGTCAGAAATCAGCAAATATTCTCGAAGGACTTCCTTCTCGTAAAGCCACTGACAGTTGTCATAATTTTCCGATGTCATAAATAATCATAAATAGCTTACGACATTTGCGACAAAATTATTGAGATTTCTTTGGAATTATCCCACCTTTTTACAAACGAGAAACAAATAAAATATAAAACAATACACGCAAGGTAACGGGTTTTACTGGCTCAAGGAGGTAACTGACTCGCCTGGGCTCGTCAATTATATCCTCCATTCGCCAGTAAAAACCCTCTTACCTTGCTAGTAATGTATTTACTATTCCCGAAAGATGATAGTTTCCGAGTAATGAGCAAAAACCTGACCAAGAATGAGATTTTTATTCTTTTTTTGTATTTTTTTTCTATGTTCCGTCACGAAATTTTTGTAAGCAAACCTCAAATTCGGATTCAGCACACACAAAACCAACTTAAAAAACGAAAGAAATCGAAACTAGGTACCCCAAAACTTTCCAGCTGAAAGCGACTGGATTAAGATTATTGTGATTGAAAAAGTTCTTCAAAATATAATCAATAATGTCAATTATGAAAAACATTGTATTCATTGAAAAATGTATTTCTTCAAGGGCGCATTTTGAAAGTTTGCCACAGGCGCTGCAATCCTAGTTCCGGCTCTGCTGTATGCAATAAGAAATAATGGCAGAAAAAATTCAGAGATGTGGGAAGATGTTTTAAAATACCCGAATGGGCGCCGAGAAAAAAAACTCTAAGAAAATGATCTCAAGCTTCCTCATCTAGGCCGTAATTGAAAAAGATGGGTTTTCACACACGATACTGAAGTCGAGTTGAAGGAACATTTTCTATTGCTTTTTAAATCATTCTACGGGTTGACTCCCGGTGGGCTCAGAAGGCCTAGCATTAGGTATGCAGAGCAACACTGAATCAATAACAATTTAATCGACAAAGGGGCCTTGCTGGAAAAGCATGGCTTTATGGTTTTCTTAAAAATTTCCTGAGATAAAAACTTAGGCAGCCGGAGGGAACCAGTTTGAATCAGATCGCATTCTTCAATAAAGAAACTGTGGAACTAGTTTACTTCAATCTTCAGATTCTGATGCAGAAATTCAAGTTTGTACCAAGCAGAATATTAAACATGGACGAGACTGGAATAACAACGGTCCAAGACAAATGTCCAAAGGTTTGCGGAGTCAAAGGAGCAAAAAAAGTTGTTTCAGATATTCTGCTGAACGAGGAAGACTATAAACGGGTGTCTTTTGTGCCAATGCAGCCAGAAAATTACATCTTCTATGATTTTTTATCTCGGAAAAGGATGCCAGCACAAACGGCTCTATGGGGGCCCTTTATCGATGTTCAAAGAATGGATGGACCAATTCTGAGCTATTCTGGACTGGTTATCTCACATGGTAAAGCAATCAAAACCTACAGCTACCGACCCCATACTTCAATCATTTCAATCTTCGCTTATAATTTCTGTAGAGAGAACAATATCCATATGGTGTCTCTTCCACTCCACACTTCGGATCACCTTCAGCCGCTGGACTTGACATTTTTCAGCCATTGAAGAACGCTGTTTACCGAGAATATGATCTGTACCTCTCTACAACGACCACCAAAAAACAGAGTTGATATAGCACTATTGAACAAGACTTCATGAAAGTCGCGACGAGGAGAAGTGTGTTGTTTTCAGGTTTCGCTCTGCAGGAATCTACCTATTGGATCCGGACAAGTTCAAAGAAGACGATTTTGCTCCTTCCAAGCATGTAAGAGAATACGCAATAGAAGGCTCTTCGCAGATGCTGATGACTATGCTGGATCTAGAGCTGAAGCTGCTAATTCATTGCCCGAATTGGTGCAAGTTTATAATCGATTTGCAAGTCTCTCAGCCTAAACTACATCCAAAGATAATCCTTTTCTGGCCCTAGCTCCCGAAGACCAGGTCGACAAAGAATGAAAAGAAAACCACCCAAAAAGCAGAACGATGCGGGTGAAACAATGGGCCACTAGGCTTCAGTTCGGCCGGAAGGCACCGCGCGAAGGAATGTTCTAATTCGACGCTTTTTGGAAAATGGATGATCCTTTTTGAAAATTTATGCGGAAGGTACAATCAAATCACACAAACAAGTAGTCTTTCTAAACACCCCTATAGTATTTTTTCTCTACTTATCGTATTTTTAGCAAACGGGGTCGTTTCTATTGTAGCCAAATTTAAACTATTCAAGAAAATCCTGTTATAACTAAAGCTTTCGAATGAGCCTAATTTCATTTTCTTACGCAGGGGATAAGGGGGTGAAAATCACCCCTAAAGGTGATTTTTGACTCTACAGGATCGTTATCGTTTTTTAGCCAAATTTTATGATGAAAAAAATCCTGCTACGACCACAGCCTTCGAATGAGTCTACTCTCATTTCCTACGCAGGGGAAAGGATGTGAAAATCACCCTAAGGTGATTTTTGACTCTAGGGGGTCGTTATCGTTTTTTAGCCAAATTAAACTATTGAAAAAAAATCCTGCTATGACCACAGCTTCCGGATCCCCTACGTAAGAAAATGAGAAAAGGCTCATTCGAAAGCTGTAGTTATAGCAGGATTTTCTTGAATAGTTTAAATTTGGCTAAAAACGATAACGACCCGGTAAGAGTCAAAAATCACTTTTAGGGGTGATTTTCACCCCCTTATCCCCTACGCAAGAAAATGAGAGTAGGCTCATTCGAAATCTGTGATCATAGCAGGATTTTTTTCATTAGTTTAAATTTGGCTAAAAACCGATAACGACCCCGTAGAGTCAAAACTCACCTTAAGGGGTGATTTTCACCCCCTTGTTCCCTACGTAAGAAAATGAGAGTAGGCTCATTCGAAAGCTGTGGTCGTAGCAGGATTTTTTCATTAGTTTAATTTGTCTTAAAAACGATAACGACCACGTAGAGGCACAAATCTCCTTGGGGGTGATTTTCACCCCCGTATCACCTGCGTAAGAAAATGAGAGTAGCTCATTCGAAAGCTGTGGTCATAGCAGGATTTTTTTCATTAGTTTAAATTGGCTAAAAAAACGATAACGACCACGTAGAGGCACAAATCTCCTTTGGGGGTGATTTTCACCCCCGTATCACCTGCGTAAGAAAATGAGAGTAGGCTCATTCGAAAGCTGTGGTCATAGCAGGATTTTTTTCATTAGTTTAAATTTGGCTAAAAAACGATAACTACCCGTAGAGGCAAAAATCTCCTTGGGGGTGATCTTCACCCGCTTATCCCTACGTAAGTATATGAGAGTAGGCTCATTCGAAAGCTGTGGTCATAGCAGGATTTTTTTCATTAGTTTAATTTGGCTAAAAACGATAACGACCCGGTAGAGTCAAAAATCACTTTTAGCGGTGATTTTCACCCCTTATCCCCTACGCAGAAAATGAGAGTAGGCTCATTCGAATCTGTGATCATAGCAGGATTTTTTTCATTAGTTAAAATTTGGCTAAAAAACGATAACGACCCCGTAGAGTCAAAACTCACCTTTAGGAGTGATTTTCACCCCCTTGTCCCTACGTAAGAAAATGAGAGTAGGCTCATTCGAAAGCTGTGGTTAAGCAGGATTTTTTTTAATTAGTTTAAATTTGGCTAAAAACGATAACGACACGTAGAGACAAAAATTCCTTGGGGGGATTTTCACCCCCGTATTTCCTACGTAACGAAATAGAGAGTAGGCTCATTCGAATGCTGTGGCTAAGCAGGATTTTTTTCAATCGGATAACCAATAAATTCGTCCAAATATTTCGAATATGCGATTCGTGAACATATGTTCTCCTTTGACGACGTCTATGAGCCTTCGGAAATTTCGGTCATTTTACAGGATAACTTTACCGGCCAAGTTCACGCGCGACGGTTTGAACCTTAGAACATAAATACATGGAACGGCAATTGCGGTGCTACGGATACATTTGTTTTGGTTCATACACTCGTCGCTCTCTGTTTGAAGCGACACTGAGGCAGTGGCGTAACAGAATTTTATACTGTAAGCTCGAAACTTCGAAAATAAATATATATATTATATCCTGAGGTTGGAAATTAGCCATTAATATTCAAAGATAGTTTATATTGTGATTTATTCGTGAAAATTATTCCGTGTATTGCAATAAGAATGTTCATTTTTCACTTAAGTGATTTGGTAATTGTATAATCCGGAAAATTTATATATACCTAATAATAATATGCTAATTATGTTCCAAGGATAGGTCCAGAAAGCATTACTTACAAAAAATTAGTTTTGAATTTTATTTCATCTCATTTCTACCAAACAAACATTTACTGTTAGCCGGGCCGCACACCAAAGAAACATGAAACAGTTTCCATTGATAAAATGAGACTCGAGGTGTTTTTATGAATGTAAATGTTCCATGTTTCTTGCTTCGCGTTTCATGTTTCTTTGGTGTGCGGCCCGGCTAACAGTAAATGAGAAACAACATAATTTATTAAATTGAACATGGTGTGGAAGAAGAAACACATTAGGAACATATTATATATTATATCTATTGATTAACAAATATAATTGTTTTAGTTAATCTACTCCTCAATCTATTTGAGTCCAACCTTTTACTTCCCCGATTTTTCAATTCATGGTGAATTCTCAAATTGAAATATTCTTCTAATACTGCCTTTGCTAATGCAGGACCATGATTCCTTTCTGGTTCATCATCATACAGGTGTGTACTAAATACCTCAAACAAATTTGTATCAACACTTTTCAAGGTGGTGAGGACTAAACGGGGCAACAAATTCGAATATTTTTTGTCAAATATTTGAAAAACTTTTTCCGCCCACCTAAATGTTTTTTCAGCTTCTCTACAAATATTTACAACAAAATGTGAGGCATTAGATAGACCTCCCAAGGTCTTTCTCAACAGCAGTTTTGACTCTTTGCTGTTAGATTGCAGTATTGATATACAAATCTGACAATTGATTTTTTTAACGATTTTTCTCAACACAAATCCTGCAATATACACCACAACATCCTCTGTATATTCACTCAGATGCCAATTTTTGGAATTTACAGCATATATATGGTCCCCTACAGCAGGCGTTTCAAAAATTTGAGGGCTATTGTCCGAATGATTAGTACTATCGTCGAGGGGCAGTAAAATGGTATTATCGATGCTTGTAATATTAGCAGAGCTTGAAGCTTTCACGTGATTGTGTAACAGCAGTCTTTTGAAAGCAGCCTCGAACTGTCTTGCACTCGGATTATTATTAAATCCACCTCTACTTCTTATTGAGCTGAAAAAGATCTCTAAATGGTCCTGGGATAGCTTATATGTCAATAAGAAATCTAGAGGTGGATTCTGGCAATCAATAAAATCTTCGTAAATACCATTCAGGCTGGCTATATTGATAAGAAATCCTAAAAATCCCGTCTTAACATCAGTATTTATCAAATTTTTCCCATTGGCTAACTTCAGATTAGTAATATAACTGTAGGACTTATTCAAAAAAGAAAAAATGAAATTGTGCGTATTTGAAGAAAGAGCTTTACCATAAATTGATTTAGAATATAAATTTCTGCAATTAAAGATGTCGAATAAATTATTGAATATTTCGCAGAAGTTTGCGGTACTTTTTGAATGAAAAAAGGTGGAAATTTTTAAATCTCTTTCAAGGTAAGTTAGAGCATCTGATACACTTTTACTCAGTGTCTGTGTGGCCAACTTCACCTTCATTTTCTCTTTTGCATAATTGATGTGTCTAAGTCTAATCTTGGTAGCTGCATGAAGTCCTTGGTTATTCTGGAAGTTAACAAGATTTTCTAAATGCCTCCATTCTATCTGGCCCTTTTGGTCATCAATGAAAGTTTTTTTAGACCCAAGCGTGTTTCTGACCAATTTGATCATATGGCTTGGATCTAATATAAAATAAATCTGACGGTGATCATTTTCAGGTGGGTAGGAAAATAGGTTTTCAGAGAACTCGGATTGGAAAAGTCTGCTCCTAGAATCTCGGCCATTTTTAAATTTGATGATAAGCCATCAAAGGTTATAGTTGCTACTCTAAGTCCTGTATTTTCTATTTGTTCAAGTAACTTAAGCAAAATAGAAGCTTTATCTTCGGCAACCACACCGTTGGTGAAAAATATGCTACAGGTACCTTATAGTTTTCATTTAAAAAAACAATCATGAAAACTAAAACTTCCCTGGCTTCTTCTATCTCATGATCTTGCTTCCCGATGTAACCTTTAAAGTCACAAATCCCTTTAAATTTGCCTTCGTTCCACTCTATCATTTTTCTTATGGAAATCTCGTCCATCAGGAGAGCACCAACCAAGTCTTTTTTATTATTTTTTGCTTTAGTTACTCTATCCTTTATGCCTTTCAGAGCTAATTTGTTGAAACCTGGCCCACCATCCATTTATTGTACCATGTTCGCATGGTACGAGGTGCAGGCAAAGTATTATTGAAGGTGTTTCTCACATATGAATAAGCTCGAGGAGAATAATAATGAAGTGTGAGAGCAAATGCCCTCAGCTCTTCAGAATATTTTTGTCGTTTGGGACCCCTAAGTAATTTTTCTAAGATCTGCCTTGTTGGACCAGAAGTAGACACCTAGAATTAATTTTTTTGTTTATTTATTTAGAATTTATGTTCCAAAAAACACCCAAGAGATTACAAAGACAGAGAAAAAAACAAAAACATACAAAATAATCGAATTGAAAATCACAGTTGGACATTGAACAGAGATCTCAAGAAATACTGAAATAAAATTAAACCTATAGGCCACCTTACACGGTCAATAATATTGAAGCAATAACGAATATTGATCAATATACTGAACGTATAAGTACATTGAAACAATAAATAGAATAAAATGTATTGTCGTCAAAATATTGCTTCAATAATATTGACCGTGTAAGCCAGGTTTATCACATACATATTGATCAAATTGAAAATCACAGTTGGATATTGCACAAAGATCTCAAGAAATCTTGAAATGACGATTATCTACATTAAACATTCAATTAAACCTATTACATACATATTAATCAAATTGATAATCACAGTTGGACATTGCACAGACATCTCAAGAAATCTTGAAATTACGATTATCACATTAAACATTCAATAAAACCCATCACATACCTAATTAATCAAATTGCAAAATAACAGTTGTACATTGCACAGAGATCTCAAGAAATCTTGAATTACAATTATCACATTAACCTATCACATACATATTAATACAATTGATAATCACAGTTGGACATTGCACACAGATCCAAACAAATCTTAATATTAAAATTAAGATTATCACATTAAACGTTAAATTAAACATTTTGTGGAAAAGTTTTATGGGTTTTCACTCCCAGTCTCTGGAACAGAATTAATTAAAATTTTATTTGAATAGTGGAAGTGCTCCTGCGAGATCTTTTTGAACTAATTTGTCAGGAGCAGATCAGTTCTGAAAAAATGTTGCCTAACAATAAACCAGAAATGAAAAAGGAATATGTACAATACAATATGTGACGTTTCAGAATCTATATCAGCTTAGTTCATCAGACTAAAAGGAATAAATCTTAAGAACCGCTTTTTAGTTTTTTGTCTATTGGCGTGTGAAAACCCATTAAGTTTTCCACAAAATGACGAATCCTCCCAGATGAAGTTTCAATAGATATTCAATTAAACGTATCAAATACATATAAATCAAATTAAAAATCAGTTGGACATTGCACAGAGATCTTAAGATATCTAGTATTTCCCTTACATTTAATGCACTCTCCATATCTCTATCTACCGAAAAATTCTGATGAATATTTTTGGTCAGTTCTCGTAAATTACTTATAGATGATTTAAGTCGGTTCACCTGTCTTTGTAAGAGTATATTTCTGCTCCTTAAATTGGCTGTAGTTCTTTGAGCTAACTTTAAAAAATTTTTTCTCAGCATAGGGTTCTTCAAATGATGGTCTGAATAATCCCCAATATATCGAGGATTTGAGAGAAACCGCTTCTTTCTATAAAGAAAAATTTAAAGAAGGAGTATTGTTTTTTGTTTAATATCTTACTTCATTTTGGCTATTTTTCGTTCTCCTGAGAATGAAGTGGCACTCGAACTGATTGATTCACATTTTGAAGGAGAGGTTAGAGTTAATGTTTTTTCTGAATCATCATTATCATCATCGGAACCAGTATTATAATCATTGGTGGGTGAAGTATCAAACCGCCGGTGCTTTCTAGCTGGAGATTGAAACACAAAATCCAATTCGGATTCCGGTGAATTCTGTCTCTCGGCAGCTTCATCCTTTCCTAAGGAGGCCCTACAAATTTGTTTAGATTATATAGGTACACATGCTTAGTCTGAATATGAGTGCTCAGCGTGCACTTCTTGCTCTCTCTTGAAGAACAGAGCATAATAAAAGAAGTGCACGCCGAGCAGAATATTTAGACTAAGCAACAGTTACACATAATCTGGGAGAACCATTTTGTTGCAAAGAGGTTATGAATATGACAAATTGTGAGGAAAGTTTTTGTGTTGAACTTACGAGTTAGTTCCAAAGGCAACTTCCTGGGATAAGATTCTTTCTTAGGTTATTTTCCTGAAGCAACCTTCAGAAAAATGAGTAGAACAAAGATAATATATTTTGTCTTCCAAAAGCGGCTCCTCCCAAGAAATTCTCTTCAACCATTTTTCCCGTTCTCCTTTATCGGCAGGCAGTCTTGAAACACATTTTATTTTCAGTATTCACATTAAGTGTAGATATAGGTATATTAATACCCAACGCTATTAACAAAAACATTCTGCACGCCTATGCATGGTACTCACCTGTGAAGACTAACCTCACCTCCCACAATATAAGTGAAACCGCAGTAAAAGCACTTGTTAGGCATTGTTTTTCACTTCTTAAACTTATGATATAACAAGATAATAACACCCTTGAATAATCCAAATTTAGCGAAACAACGTGGTCGACAAGCGAGAAAGAATTGACATCATTGACAGATGGTAAACATTTGTAATCTTTTGCACATTGCCACATCGACAAATTATCTGAATTTTCAGGAAAATTTTTATCTTGATCGTGGTTTTTTTTTTTAATTTAGGTGGAAATCGATATTTATCCAACGAAAATTGAAATACCCGTATTCAAATTCTTCAAATATCAGAAAATCAATACTGTATTTCGACAGTTTGATTTTTGAAATATCTCATTTATACGTAATGAAAATTGATGTGGCAACGTTACGAATTTTGCTAGCTCAATTGTGATTGGCGACACTAGGCCTCTATCTCTCTCTAGTGATTGAACAACAACAATTTGTTTATTTGCCATTCCATCTCTTTAATGTTCTAAGGTTTGAACGAAGCCCGAACAGATAATATGAATTGGCCTTAAGTGCGCACCATTCTTTAACCCATGCGCATCATTACCGCCGGGTCGGGTAAATGTGCGCAAATGCATTTCCACATATTTTAAAATTTATACTCCTTCGTCAAATATCTTATGCAAATATTGTTTTACTTATTTACTCACAATAAAGTAGAAGAATCAGTGACTGAATTGTCCTCAAAGTTAAAAAACCTTCATTCATATTGAGACAAACACATTTCTGCTTAACTGCGCACCATTTCCCAAACCTCCCTTGTGCATTGAAAGAAATATTTTTAGACTCAAAACTGTCTTTAATTTCCATCAGTGGCGTCCGTATGTAAATGCTTCTGTCCGAATAAATTTGTTTGAAAAAATGGTACTTACGCCAATGTTTTGTTTTTCAAATTTCAGAATTATTTCCGATCACCACATAATTTACGGTGAGAATGGTATTTTGAGTTTTTATCCCGCAAAAAATACTTCTCTGCTGCAATTTCATCTAAGAAGGTTACGAAATTTTTTGGTAACATGCAAATCGCCTGGACACAGATAAAGGCAGCTCAGTCTCTTTATTTTCAAGAAAAAAGGTTGTGCATAACCACAGCGCGTATCTTTTCATAATGAGGACATCTTCCAACAAAATCGGTGATATGACTCTTTATTCAATCTACCGCATATCAAGAAAGGCTTACCAAATATACACCGACATCAATTATTCCAATCCATCCATTCCATCCATTGATAGAAAATTAGCCCTGGTAATAAGTTTCTCTAATCTTGTGAGTATTACCCATTATCCTCACCCAAAGAATATATTATGTGGGCGATTTTGAAAGCGAATTTTGGCGATGTATAGGTAACTACGTCTACATCTACCATAGTTAATACTTGACAGTTAATACACATATTTTCTGTCAACTCACGTAACTATAGGGGCGTTCGGCATCGACATCGGACGTGTCGGATCGATCTGAACCGTTCGTTTATTACATCCGGATTGAGGGGAATACAAATCTGTACCGTTCGTCATGAAAATCTGAGCAATCGGACGTCGATCTTTTCGCTCGGTCTATTTCGACGGAGCAAAGCGATTTTATCCATAGAGTTTTATGTTTTTTTTATATTTTTGTTTGTTTTTATGTTGAGTTTCCTGATTCGACAACCGGTAGATTGAAAATTCTAACAGTTTTATTCTTCTGTTTTCATTTATTCATTAAAAACTCAATTAATTCATTAAAATTTTTCAATATAGCTATCGTAGTTATAAATGGGCAAGGAGATATTGCTTTTGCTTTCCTTCTTTTCTTTTTCGTGTAATTAACAATTAATTGATCAGGATCTTTCGGTACAACTATCGCCACAACGACCAGAAGGGGATATTGCATTACTCGTTTCTTTTGCATTCAGTGCCTTTGCACCTAATTATTTAATTGAGATTTTATGGAAGAGCTACTAAAAGGGTGAAAGTATCGTTAAAAGATGAGCATATTTCCCAAAAAGTGATCTTTGAAATCTCATAATCTATAAAAGTAGAACAAGCAGTATGTTCTGTGGCAGATGCTCTGTACCGTTCGTTTATTCCCAGATATTTCAGATTTATCTGTACGATCTGTGGTCACGTGACTAAAAATCCGTCCGCTCGCGGAGGTCAATGCCGAACGCCCCTTATGTAACTGTAACTTTGATGATTTTGACACACTGGCGCAGCTAGGGGGGGCTTAGGGGCTGCAGCCCCCCAAAGATGAATTTCTTCGTTATTCCTTTCTTCTTTATTTTTTTGCAACTTTGGTATTTGTTGTATCATCAAGAAATGTTCAGTTCAGCCCCCCATAACAAAATTCTGGCTGCGCCACTGATTTGACAGAACATACGTGGATTAACTGTCAACATGTAACTATGGTAAGCTGTAGTTATATCGCCAAAATTCGCCTTATGTAATCAAAGAATTACGCAACTCTCTAAGATAAAATAGCATTTTGTTTTTATCCCAGAAAGTATTCGTCTTAGGGGGTCAGTTCTTGAATAGTGTCGTCGTGTCGCGCGAGTCGACAATTGTCGACCAACTTTCCTGCTATATAAGTTGGTCGACAATCGTCGATTCGCGAACACGACATAATTCTAGAATCGACCCCCAGGATGCCATTCTTGTTGTGTAATTAGTCCGCACAGACGCCACTGGTCAAAATTGAAAAAAATTTATTTCAATGCGTTCTCATAGCCTACCAAAAACGCAAAAAAAAAACGGTGACCAAAATATTTACGAAAAAACAATTTAAATTTGAACACCCCCCTTTTATTTATGTTCTGTGTTTCCCATCTTTGATTACAATCACAGAATACTATATTACAACCATAGACATTTGTGAGTTTGTGACATATAATACTTCAAAGTTCAAACTTCAATAATTGTAATGTCACAAATTATATTAAACTCTATGATTACAACAGATAAACATAAAACCAGAGACAACTCTCTGCATAAACATTAAAAATAATCTGTTGAAAGAAACAGAAAAATAATTAAATATAATAATGGATTCAATACTACGAATAGAATGAGATATTTGATAGGCTTTTAACCAACCGTTACCAAACGAATATGTTTGTGAAGGACCCATGTGGAATTGCTTGCATTATTATTACATACTCGGCTATATTTTACGCAGATTACGTTGTTGTGAAATGGATTATATTGCAGACTATGGTTAACAGGTAGTGGAAAAATAGTGTAATTTCCAATTAGTTACATACACTTTTTCAGTCTTTGGGGAGCATTCAACCTTTTAACATTCAATGCTATTATATTCCTTCTGTGTATGTCACACATACGGGCAGTATTGACCGATCCAGGAACAATTCCTCTACCAGACAACAGAATGGACTTTTCTGATATACATTCAAACAATGAATTAGGTAACGATTTTATCTGATTATGATATGGATCAGCTGATGCATTCAATGATAATTCCAAATAGGAATACCTGTAGTAGAAAATTTATTGGGCTTACATTCCAACATGATCCATGAGCAGCCCTTTCTTTCCTTTAAAATGAATTATGATAGGGATGAAGCATAAAATGATAATCCTAGGTATCCATAGTAGAACATTAATTGTCATATGTTCCAACATGACTTTCTGAGTTAGTCTCAGTATTTATTTGTAAAGTATTTCTACTTCATCAACACAATGTGAATTATTGGTACTACCATCATTAATCCTTTCACTATTTATAACAATAACAGAGAAATTCCACACAATCCTTTATAAGGAGAAAAAGGAATGATCATCAGGCGTTTTTGGAAACTTACTTGGGGTTATTAACTCAATCCATTGGGTCACGTGACGGATATAATCTGATTACGGACCCAGGTTCTAAGTTCACAAATACAAATAGGTTTAGGATTTGAAGTGTCAAACGTATCAATAACATATACCCAATATTTTATGAATTTATTATTTCAGTCCCAGTCTATTTTCGGATTGTTTCTAGCTGTGCTTGCATTGATTGACTTTTGTAAAACCTTTCTTATAATTTCTGGTATGCCCTTCCATGTTTACGTTATTTTTGAGTACCTATGTTGAAGAAGTAAAAAAATTTTTTTTTTCAGTCCCAGTTCTTTTTGGATTGACTCTAGCTTTGCTTGCATTATTGGCTTTTGTGAAATCTGTCTTATAATTTCTGGTGTGTTCTCCATGTTTCATGTTATCTTTGAGTAACTCTGTTAAAGAAGTAAAGAAGGCGCTTAAGCGCAGAAAGATCTGTATACAAAGTTATGAAGAAGTTGATTTACACTATTTTCTTGGTTAATAGAACCAGACATTTTACATCGAGCCAGATCTTCTCTTTCCATAATTTTAGGAATAGAATTTATGAAATGAATAAGAAAAGGGTAGAAGACTTATTTACACCTTTTCAAATACAAAATTAAACTGCAGTTCGCATGCGGTGACTCTTAGACCCTGCTCTTGTATTGGGGTACGATAAATCAACCTCATGTGGATTTTGCCCGGTTAGATTATCATCAAAATAACCAATCGCTCATCAAGCATTGACCAAATATTTATTTCGGATACTTTGGATATTAATTCTTGTGGTATTTTCTGCGATCTTTTGGAGTAAATATATTGCTGCATTAAATGTTGTGAAGAAGCGGAGACAGTGATGACCCTCGTGGTGTGCCCTATTTTGGTGAAAATGTGACCAACATTGATGTATCATCTCTTACTAGTAGTTTTCTTTCTTCTAAGAATTATTTGGATCAGGAATCTTGGTGTTCTCATCAGAATTAATATTCACAGAAGTTCCTTGTGGCATATGCTGTCGAAGGTTTTTTTGATGTCAAGACTGATAGCATATTTGAATTGGAATATTTGAAGGGCCTTGGCTGCCTTGATTATATAGGGAGCAGCTTTTGACAGAAATAGCAATTGTTCCTTCTGCAGCTGATTCGGGAAATATTTTTAATACCCTCATCACAAATCTAGGCTCAAGCCACCGTAGAATGGTTAGAACGCAGGAAAGAAAATATTTACCCTTAATATGCATCATAATTGGATCTTAGATAAAATATGCAAATACCGCTTGATTCAAATGCATTCTTATTTTGAACAAGACATACATTTGACTTAATATAAATTTCTATGTTTCAGTAGAGTTGCAACATTATTCGTAATGCTGAATACTTTATTATTGGTTGCCCATGACAATTGCACATTGATTTAGTAGACATTGAGCAATAAAATGGATTATTATTGATCAATTTCTCATACGTTAATTCCACCTTTTATTTTGAAGTGTTGAAGAAACACGATTTATTTTTATTGCTATTTTTTATTTGGTTGGTGATACCCGCTATATAAGGAAATTTGAAAAAATGGTTTTCTTTGACCAATTCCACCCACACTATTTAAATTCGAAAATCTATCAACTAAATTTGGATTAGAAATGATTTTTTTACTGAGTAACTTAGAGTAATTGATTTGATATGTCTTTTACTCTTGTCACTTCTAGATTGTCATCATGAAAAAAATGGTCATTTAGATTAATCGATGCGTGTATGAGGTGAGAATATGATTGGTACAATGCTTCTCTTTTTTCAGATAAACCATTGATTCCTTGTTGAATACCGAGATGGAGTACTGAGGCGATTTATATATCGCAGTGAGTTTATGTTTTTCCCCTCGACTTTGAATATTCAATTCTAACGCTGTGATATTTCCTAATCCAATATTTGAGCCCCTAAAATCTATTCAATTTTTGATACATTATTCCGTCTTTTTTATTATATCGGATATCCCAGTAAGCCTGATTCAATGGATTATCTCAGCCATTTCGAAAGACACAAAGGACCCCGCACATTTCTTATGGGAATTGGGTCCCGGTGGATTTGGCTGAAAATTTGATATGATGTCCTACTAACCCTTCTGATCAAATGTCTCCAGTAACGAAGCTGAAAAATGCATACTTCTAGGAGTTTTTAGCGAGTTTTTGTTGTATCCATTAAGGCTTACTTATTACCGTTCACACAGAAATGATTGAAAATATTTCTAATTGACAAAATCTGCTTTCAATAATCACGAAATATTTTCAAACATTTCTGTGTGAACGGTAATACGTATGCCATAATGGATACAAAAATCGCTAAAAACTCCTAGAAGTATGCATTTTTTCAGCTTCGTGACTGTGGAGACATTTGATTAGAAGGATTAGTAGAACATCATATCAAATTTTCAGCCAAATCCACCGGGACCCAATTCCCATAAGAAATTTGATTTTCTGCAATTCGTTCGAGGAACCTTCAACTGAGAAAACGAAAATTGAAAGTTATTTCCGGTTTGGCCGGAATTGACACTGATATTTCAATTTCATATAGCATTTGTATATCCTTTGCAATTTTTTATTTACACTCCTAATTATTTTTTTAACTATGTATCACACTTCGTATTTCACTTTTGATTTGATAAAAAAACATCAAGTGAAATTTGAAATTGAATCAAGTTATCTTGATTTTGACTTCAATAATAATTGATAATCCATGGAAACATGTGAATACATTATTTTTCCCAACTTCGCATTTTTCAATAATTGAGTTTTCTTGTAAGAGTAACTAAAACGAGTAATGTCACAACTCTACTGAAATATTAAATGTAAAGTCCGTTAACGAAAGTTTGAGCGCATAGTAGGCGTTTGTTTATTTATCTGAAGTTGGCAGTATTTGCTGCCATAACGTAAAATAAAGTCGACGTTGCCGAATGTAGCCGGCCTCGACCTACGAGCTTGCGACAAATGGGTAATATTCATTTTGAGATCCATCAGAATTTATGGATGAAAGAAACATACTTTGATATAATGCTGCAGGTGCGAGCGCGAGACAGTATTTATGAGTGGGTGCGAGTGAGACGGCATGATTATAATGACTTATGCAAATACATTTTGTGGTACAGATTTATATAACTAATCATTTAAGTGAATCTCAAGAACATCTGAAGGAAAAACATTCGATGCTACAACTAAATTAAATTGTTAATAGAATAAATTAAAATTTTTAACAATTTTATTTAGTGGTAGCATCGGATGTCTTTTCTTCAGATGTTTTTGAGATTCACTTAAATGATTAGTTATATAAATCTGTACCAAAAAATTTATTTGCATAAGTCATTATAATCATGCCGTCTCACTCGCACCCACTCATAAATACTGTCTCGCGCTCGCACCTGCAGCTGAACTACAAGCTTGTCTTGGAAAGGGTTGGCACTATCAAAAATGTCTGGCTAATGAGGAAACATTATCTTATTATTGCCCAAGTATTATATATAAAAATCAGCTTTTATACTCTAACGTAAGTAGAATTACATATAATTTTATGAATATTAAGGGTGTCTGGCAAGGGGTTGCCACTATAGTAAGTGTCGGTCAATTAATGACGTGATTTTTGATGATATTCTGAAGGTAATATCAAAAAATCACACTTTATTATTTGACGAAATTAGATCAGTATTTTACACCCCTTTAATACCGTTTACCTGCCAAAGCCAGGGTAACCCAAATTTCATAATGGTCCATCGTTCTTACCTATGTTGGGAGCATGCGTAGACAAGTTTTCAGCTTTTATAAAATAACGAAGGTCTGGCGTTCACGGGCTCTTGCTCTAACAGGCAACGTAGCGTCTTGCGACTACCACCGAAATACCAGCGTTTGCTGTAACCAATGCTCCGATCTTACCTTTATCAGAGCTTTTGGAATGCCATTCCAACAGACCAGCCGCTTATTCAATATCGCATCGCTCTGAGGTTTCGATTGTTCCACTGGACTCCGAGCCTGCTTGAATTTAACACTGGAACTCCCGTGTTTCCATCCGATTCTTCCACATCTGTATAAGCTGGACAACGTGGTCTTATTTATGATTTTATTATCAGGGAGCAACAACTGAAATGAAAACTATGAACACTCATTGTGGAGCTGCTGCAGGAATAGTTAAGCTCGAAGTGTAAACTCCATTTATGTATTATGAATTAAGGAATTGTTTTTATGATTTCCATAAGAAATAAAATTATTTGTGTTTATCATCATGGGAATAAAAGTTTTTATGCATAAGGCGTTCTGCATTTTTTGACCTCTTAATGCATTTGTCCCTCTGGAGAGGAAATAATTTTCTTTTAATTTTTTCGCAGTGATACACTGAAAGGGTTAAAAAAATGTCGTGCCTAAACCACATCACGTTTCTTTTCATAATAGAGACATCTTTCAACGAAATTGTTGAACTGTCATACAAAAAGCATTTTGATTGAATCTACTGGCTAGGAAAAAGGGCTCAACCAAGTAGTTACCAATCATTACAATCCACACTTACAAACAGAAAATTGGTCTTGGGAATGAGTTTCTTCAATCTTGTGTGGATTTTCCTCTGCCCAAAAAATGAAAAGGAAGGTCTTGACCTGTCTTTATCTCTGTCTAGACAATAATTCTGAAATCAAAGAATTTCGTTACTCTTTTAGATGAAATTCCATTTTATTCTCAATCTCGGAAGGTATCGTCGAAGGTACTGAGCTGCCTTTATCTGTATCTAGGAAATTCTGGAAGTAATCAAGGAATTTGGAACTCTCTTAGATAAAATTCCTTTTTGCGCGCTCGTTCTCCTTGAACGAGTGCTATATCGTTTTGGTCAAATGTCTGTAATTTTCTAATTTTGAGCCGAAAATGGTCTCAAACGATAGGGTTCTACTCCCTGATGACGAATTCGTGGTCAAATTCAACTCTTTCCGTGGGGCCGTCCGTCCGGCCGTTAGCACAATAACTTTCGAAGGAATTGCGTCTGTTAGTGTTTAGTTTCTTGATGCGATGTGTTTACATTTTCATTTCGTATTGACGTTCATAAACTGAATTATTTCTAAGATTTGGTGGCAGTTTATCGTTGCTTAGGGCTATTTCGTTAATTATAGCTAGAGCAAAATTACGAAAACGTTGTATTATATTCAGGAATTGGAGAAATGCAAATCTAACCAATTGTTTACTTATCCCCAGCAGGGCCGGCGCTAGGGGTGAAACAGTGAAGCAAATGTTTCAGGGCGCCAGCTTCCTGGGGGCGGCATTTGTCGCCAGCTGACTTTTCGTATTTTATCCTTAATTCTTCCAATCGAAAATATGGAAGCGGAACCAGTATTCGAATCCGAAAGAGAAGTCGGCATTCGAAAAAAAAACAAGACTTTTTCAATATAAAGGAAGAGATACGCCGATAACAGATCCAGAAACAAAATTTCGGATTGATTTTTTCAATGAAATGAAATGGGTTGAGGTCATTTAACATTCTATTTAAATTCATATTATATTACGAAAGATTTCTTATCTTGTTGAGTACTATAGTATCCAACTCTAACATCAAATAAAAACACTTGGAATTCAGAATATACAAAGATGAACGAATTAATTTTCTTAAATATGCACAAATGCTGGTAAAAACTAGATTTTTGAATTTTTATTCAATTCTTGATTTGCTGTGGCTTCTGATAGAGAAGAAACTCAAGTGCTGTTCATTTCGGATATGTTTTGTCAACAAATATTCAAAATACTTTTGGAAAGTCACTTGAAAGCTATTACTGGTACTATGAATGTTGAGTTAAAACATAATAGAAAACAAAGTACTGTACAGAATTGCTCATTGAATATAATATGATGATACGTTTGAAAATTGAAAATGCTGGTGGAATGATTTCATATAACACACAGTTGAGAGAGTTTGTAGGATTTGCTATAATAATTTCAGCACAATATTCACTTTTGAGAATTATTTTGGAGTCGATTCAATGAAAACTGTCTAGACTCTAGAATACAAATTGCTCACAAAAGTATATTCTCCAACTATTCCCCAGTGTGGCAGTGAAATGCTTTCCATCCCACTCTAATGCTTGGTTGATTACAATGCAGTATTATTCACGCGTAGGAGCATCTCTGTGTTTATTTCTTACTCTGAGAAGTAAACAAAAAGATGCCTCTTCTCGACAATGGATGAATATTTCTTTATTCTGTAGACGGTATTTGGTACAAGTCAATGTTGACTTGAGATGTGCTTAAAAGTCGGAGAAAATAATTAAGGCGTCACGGCGCTATCAAATTTATTCTCCAGGAACATACTTTTTTTATTGTGTCATTCGAAAGATAATTTAATTATGAATGTTTCTTCTGAAAATATTTTTTTCTATTTCTTACCGTCAGCGATTTCAGTGCGTTTTATGCTAATTCTATTTCATTTACTTTTTTCTGTATTGTGACAGTATGCCTTGATAAAGTGTCAGTTGCAGGAACGTCCATTAAAATTTAAAGGTCCATTAAACTCTTAATCCTCCATTATTACAAGGAACTTATGGAGGATTAAGGGTTTAATGGACCTTTAAATTTTAATGGACGTTCCTGCAACTGAGCATTAGAGACATAGATATGATTGTGTTTCTTAAAATCAAAGAGTCTTTGTAGCGAACTATTTTTCAATCATTATATTCATCAAATATTATATTTTATAACAAGAAACATTTTTTTAATGACAAACGAAACATGTCAAATCATTTGTTTTATTTACCGGTCATTATGATCCATACATAAATTATATATTTTCCTTATTATACACTTTGGCCAAAATATTAGGGTTCACTTGGACAAAGTAACTTATATTGAACTAAGGAAAAGATATAATTTTTGGATGGATCACAATGGCCGGTATATAGAACATATGATTTGACATGTTGCATTTATTATTAAACAAATGTTTATCGTTATAAAATATAATATTTGATGAATATAAGGATTGAGAAGTAGTTTGTTACAAAGTCTCTTTTATTTTCAGAAACACAATCATATCTATGTCGCTAAATCAAGGCATACTGTCACAATACAGAAAAAATAAATGGAATAGAATCAACATAAACACGCTGCAGGCCGCTGACGTAAGAAATAGAAAAAATGTTATGTAAAAGAACATTCAGAATACGAGAAACGGGAATACACCGACTATAATCTCAAAGAAAATACCGTAAAATGGTATACAAATAGTTCCAAAACCTCTACAGGAGCAGGCGCTGGGATATACGGGCCAAGCACCAAGTGTTCACTGTCGCTAGGCTCCTGTATGAGCGTCTTTCAAGCGGAAATCTTAGCTATTGAAAGATGTCTAGATATAAATCTAGAAAGAAACTAGCAGAAGTGTGATATAACCATACACTCAAAGATTAGGGACGACGAAGATGGGAAACGCGCCTGTTACGCTAGTACTAAAAAACGATCACATTTTAGCCCCAGATTTTACTAGTGAGATGTTAGATGGCGCTGAAGTCAGATACAGAAAAGAAGAAACCTACATGTAGCGGGAATTTTGAATCTAGGTTTTCCGTTTCACCGCATATGCAGAATTTTGTGTTTATACTATTCAATGAAAAATGAGTAAAATATTATAATAGAATAATAATATTTTACTCATTTTTTATACCAAAAACTAACATGGACTGGACATGATCTCATAAATGAACAGATTATAATGAAAGAAGAAAATTCAATAATTTTTTGTAAAATTTTTTATTCCACAGATAAAAAATATTATATAAATATAAATATAGATATATAAATGAACCAAATAAAATATTATGTACAAATATGAATATAATTAATACCATCAATTATCCAATATATAAATATGATGAATCAAAGCACCTATGATGGATTCTTATGAATAAAAAAAATATATATAAAATAATTATGATAAATCACAGCACCAATGATGAATAGAATGAATTCCTATAAATAAATAAAAAATATTCAAATTTAAATATAATAAAATAAATAAATAAAATATTACAGCTTTAATTATAAAATTATTCATTGCACACATTGAACATCATTGAATATTATTATTACAACAAAGTAAGAGAAAAGGCAAAGCTTATTGGCTTCTCAATTAACAATTAATAAATAAAGTAACCATAAGTGGAAATATGTACAAAAAAACACACCAGAAAAAATTCAACTCTGAGTCACATCGTAAATAAATAAGAAATGGTTTCGTAGTTTCGAAAAGAATTTAAGAACTTACCGTTTCATGTTTTTTGGAGAATAAAATAACGTGATGCCAGGTTCACTATTTTCACTGTTGTTGCAGTTCATAACAGCACAATAATGAACACCCATCTTGACAGTTGAAAATCAACAAAATTCAAAAGAGCAAAGGCAGTTGAGTTAAGGCCCTTGTAGCGAAAGCGAATTAAAAAATAATATAACCTCACATCACAAGCAAACGAAGATACGTAACCGTAGTCGTTTCGTTTCTCATCTTTATTTCTCCATAATCTTTGCATACACTCAGATAGTCAAGCTGCTATTAAAGCACTGAGCTCCTACGTCATCGACTCTAAAATGATCTGAGAGTGTCGGAACAAGCTCAATGAGGTAGGCAGAAAAATAAGGTCTTTTAATCTGGGTTCCCGGCCACTCGGGAATCAAAGGAAACGAAGAGGCCAATACACTTGCCAAAGAGGGCGCACAAATGTCACTCATTGGCCCAGAACCCTTCTGTGGTATATCTAAATGTACCTATGAGAAGGAGAAAACCGAGAGGGAAAAACTCTGGCGAAATTTCCCAGGGATGGATCATTCCACTGAGTTGACAGCAGGATCCAAAAGACATCTGGATCTTGGTAAGAAGCAATTACACCTCCTCACTGGCTTTCTTACAAGACATTGTCGCATCAGGAAGCACCTGTTGAGGATGGGATTATTGGACACTGACGAGTGTAGGTTTTGTGGGGAGGAGGAAACCCCATTCACCTAGTCACGGAATGCCTAGGCATTGAGAGCCTGAGGATGGAATGCCTTGGACGAGAAACTTGTAAGAGTGAGGAACTAGCCTCGTTGAAGCCTTCACAGTTATTAGATTTCATTAGATCTCTGGAACTGGAAGGCGAGCTATGAAGGTTTTGGCCAAAACAGCTCTGTAAGGGGCACAATAGACCTTAAGGTCGCAGTGAACTGTAAACCCTCTTTAAACTATAACTATAACATTCAGAATTGAATTATCTCTCGAATGACACAATTAAAAGGTATGTTCCTGGAGAAAAAAAAATGATAGCGTCGCCTCGCCTGGCGCCTTAATTATTTTCTCGGACTTTAACACACATCTCAAGTCAATATTGACTTGTACCGAATACCGTCAACAGAATTAAAAATATTAATCCCTTTTCGAGAAAAATTAGGTTACTAAGATAAGCGAATCACACTATACATACCATAATGCTCCCTAAAGGTAAGCGTCCACCTATCGGCAGCGGACGCAGCGGATTTTAGAATCCTTTGTATAGAAACTAATGCAAGCGCGTCCACCTACCCGCGCCGAACAAATCGGATTCTATACAAAGAATTCTAAAATCCGCTTCGTCCGCTGCGTTCGCTGCCGATAGGTGGACGCTCTCCTCAAGGGCCCCCGCAGACTGCAGACTCTTTGGGTACGTTCAGATGATGAGCGCTCAACGCGCGTTTTGTTAACGCGCGTTTACAACTACATATATTTTGTTCTCGGAGTACACATGCCAACGCGCGTTTCTATGCAACGCGCGTTCAACGCTGCGCTAGCGCTTTATCGGCCGATAGCTTGGTCGGCTTCTTAATCAGTATGGAGAGGAATGCATATGCGCACACTACAGCGATTAAGTATCGGCCGATCAAAGAGTTTGATACGCTACCCGATTGCATTCAAACTAATCTGTCGGCCGACTGTTTAATCAGTATTGGCGCATACATGACGATTGTTTAGTCGGCCGATAGTTCACTTCGCTTTGTGATTTGGCGTCGTAATGCTCATTCGATAATAGAAGAAAAAATTTTTCGAGTAATCAAGCAATTTGGAATGCATAACGTAAAATTTTTCACTAAATAATCTATCACTGAGAATGGGATGCACCCAATACTCTCGGAATCCCTTCTTGATTTTTCTCCTCCGGAGTATGATGAGAGCAATTATTTTTCTGAACATTATTTTCATTGTGCGACCGCTTCAACAGTAAGTTACAATTACAAAATAGTTCGAGAATAGTCGGTTGGCTGTTGGATAGTCTGCGCCCTGTACGGTGTGCGTACTTTCAGCCCAATCCGACTAAACTATGGGCCGATAAAAAGTCTGCAGTCTGCGGGGGCCCTAAGTTCGCAAAATGTAATTGCGATAGGTGCTATCACATTCTGTATTCTTCATGTTGTTGTAGGATGTGATTTGGTGGATTGGACAATTTGCACCAGATGTGAAACGTACCGACCGCCCAGAGCTCATCATTGTAGAATATGTAAAAGATGCATTTCTAGAATGGATCATCATTGCCCATGGATCAACAATTGTGTTGGAGAACGAAATCAGAAATTTTTCCTGCAGTTTCTTGTTTATGTTGGTGAGTATAAATATCACCTATAGTCCGGTCACGAAAGGTTGAGCACATAGTAGGCGTTTCTTTATTTATCTGAAGTTGGCAGTATTTGCTGTCATAACGTAAAATAAAGTCAACGTTGCCGAATTACCCGGCCTCGTCCGACGAGCTTGCGTGTTATCAGACAACTCTATGCATAATTGACAACATTGCCTATCAATCTGACAAGATAATAAAGAACATAACCTAAAGTTTTAATATACACAGTGGAATATGCCAAATTTCCATGGCCAACCGACGGCTTAACCTTTCGTGAATGGACTATATAGTCCGTTCACGAAAGGTTGAGCCGTCGGTTGGCCATGATAATTTGACATATTCCACTGTGTATATTAAAATTTTAGGTTATGATGTTTATTTTCTTGTCAGATTGATACGCAATGTTGTCAATATTGCATAGAGTCGTCTGATAACTCGCAAGCTCGTCGGTCGAGGCTGGGTACGTTCGGCAACATTGAATTTATTTTACGTTATGACAGCAAATACTGCCAACTTCGGATAAATAAAGAAACGCCTACTATGGGCTCAACCTTTCGTGAACGGAGTATACTAAAATTTGGAAATTAAACGAGGCGAGTATGAAATTTGAACGAGTGAGGTGAAATACTGAAAGAATATAATGAAATCAATACCTCTCAGGATGTTCAAATTTGTATGATCGTTCCCATTTGTGATTATATTTTTGATGAATCTAATAAGTCTGAATTATGAAGTGTTATTGAATGGATTCATTAGGTATTTTCCTTTCGTCAGGTACCATTACATTGGCTGTGAATTAAAGTTCGAAAACTACACTTGAGGGCATTTTAAATGATGATTATCTAGATGTGAACAAGCATGCAAAGGTTTTTGCATTTTATCTGATTCAATCCACGTTTTTTTTGTACAGTCGAATTTGAGCGATATATTTTGAACTGATTCTGAAATAATTTTCCATAATTAATCAAATGTGTTGAAGGTCCATTTGCTTGCCTATAACGCCTAACTACTCTGAAAATCGTATTTTGAGCCACACAGGGTAGATTAGCCACATAGCCATCTTCGATCAATGTGACGGCCCTTACCGCTTTTTCGTTGGTCAAATGCAATGTTTATCATTCAGGAGCGCCCAAAAAAATTCAGAATTTTTCAATAACGTAGAATATGTATGTAGGTATGTTGGAAACATACATACATAGTATGTATGTTGGAGACATACATACGTAGGGTGAGAGGTTCAATTGTTGACAACCTGATATAGATTGACACTGTGCGCATATTTACCGATTTTATGAACTATTGGTGCTATCTAGGGTTTTTTCACCTATCTCCACATATTTCAGAATGTTAATTTCTATTTGGGTCAAGTTCAATTTCCTCAGGTTGTCATTCTGAAAACACTATCATTAGAATTTCGTATATTTTTCGATTTTGTTTTGTTGCATATTCATATACAGGGTGTAACTAAATAAGTGTAAAATATTAAAGGAGGTGATTCCTCATCGAAAAAAAGATAGGATCTTTCATATAAAGAAATTTCATTGGAGCATCCCTTGTTAAGATACAGTCCCTTAAAGGGAGTACATAAAATTTGTATAACAATTTTTTTCACAAGCACCAAAAAAGTTACAATATTGAAATTAACCTGAAGTTTCCTACTAGCAAAAAGACACTTATCCAGTTATTTAGTTGGTTTACCCCATTGTTGTGAGGGTGGGAAACGCAACCCCTAAAGTTTATTTTCAATGTAACTTTTTGTCTAATTATTTGTTTACCATTTAAAAATTTATTTCCGATAGCCTGTTTCATTATAAACAAAAAATGTCTCTTGAGTTTTTTGCCCAAAATAAACCAGTTCGCAGTAAAAAATTATTTTACGAACAACTACAGAGATAGATCGTCATAAATGCGAAACTAATCTATCTAGTAGGACACTTTTAGTGATAGTGACAATTTTTTTTGCTAGTAGGAAAAGTCAGGTTAATTTCAATATTGTAACTTTTTGGTGCTTGTGAAAAAAATTGTTATACAAATTTTATGTACTCCCTTTGAAGAGCTGTATCTTAACAAGGGATGCTCCAATGAAGTTTTTTATATGAAAGATCCTATCTTTTTTTCGATGAGGAATCACCTCCTTAAATATTCTACACTTATTTAGTTACACCCTGTATATTCGTTAAAAGTTTTCTACTGTTTGGAAGGTTCCAAGAATATTTCATGGATGTAAGTAAACCCTTCAATGATTTATATATTAAGATTGAACCCATATGTCAATAACTGTGTTATAATATAACATCGGACAGTGATTGACATATGGTTTAATCTTAATATACAAATCATTGAGGTGTTTACTTACATCAATAAAATATTCCTCGGAACCCTCCTAGCAGTAGAAAACTTCTGAAGAATATGAAACAGAACAAAATTGAAGAATATGCGCAATTATGAGCAGTCGCTATCCCCAAGTAAACATATACATACACTTATTGACACTACTACGAAATCTCGCGCCAAATATCTTTTGAAGGCGTTTTCAGAATGATAACCTGAGGAAACTGAACTTGACCCAAATGGAAATAGTAAAAATATAACATTCTGAAATATGACAGATAAAAAACCTAGATAGTTTTGAAATTTTTATAAGTGAAATATTCTTCTTCGTTGGGTCCCCGTCAAATGTGTGGTGAACTTCACTTCCATCCACTTATCTAATGTACTCATCATAATACATAACCACCTTGAAGTTACCTTTATCACCGTTAACAATGATGACGTTTGGATTTTCTCTGATAAAATTTGAGATGGCTGCAAGCTGATTGTGATCCGGAATAGTGTCTTTGCGTCTTCTGCTTAGGTTGGATAATTTTTAATAGCATTGACACATTTCATTCTGAGATGATTTTCATCAAACATCCTTAATAATGTCGACTTAAGGTTTGCCCTATCGTTGAAGCCAAATCCTAGATTGGCCATTACAAATCTTGAAATGTGACATCAGTATTATTCTTAACACACCTTTCAAACAATTCATGAGAAAATTCTTTTATTCTTCTATACTCATCATGTCCCCATGATTGTTGAAGATTGTACTCCATACTGGGGGGCCATCAATTTGTCCAACTTCCAAATGGTTAATTTCATTTCAAAATTCAGGGATAAAAATTTACGAAAATTGTCTTAAGTCTCATTAACACCTTATTTCATATAAAAGCAAAATGTTTCATAAAGACCACGTTCTGTTTCTGCTTCAAATATGTAATTGTTTCTTTCGAGTAGAAAATATCTAGTAAAGCATAATATGAATAGTGGAATGATTCTAGGAAACTATTTGCAATTTCCATTGGAGAATGAATCGTTTTTTAAATATTGGAGAAGCCTTGGAATTTAAAGAATATGAAAGAAAAGACGCATTTCAGAAACATGACTCCAATGTGAGCAAGCGCCCATAATCTATTGAATCGTCAAAGTAAATTTTATTCGATATGTTCCTTAGATGCAAAATTTCAGTTCAATGAAAAAATCTGTTTTGTTCCACACCATAAAAGTCAACTATTTTATGTTTTTTAGGAGCCCTTGCTGGATATTCAGTTATCTTGGTAATATTCTCATGGTTGGCTGAGTGTACTACATGTAATGATGATATTATAATCAAACAATCTCGGATGTAAGTATTGAAATACTATTATTAATATTTTTATCCGCGACTATCGAATAATCCATCCATTATACATCTGTTTGCACAGTCATAATAATACCCATCAATCGCTAGTGAATAATGGGTTATTTTCCACTGCTGTCAGATCTTCATTGATTCAGCTTTAATGTTATACATATTCTCTAAATTGATATTTGTTCATTATTCTAAAGTACTCCAACAAATACCTTGGAAATCGAGGGCCAAATTTAATTTTATTACATCAATTAAAGCCATTTTTATTGCAAAATATACAATGACAAGTACTCCAAAAACTTATCATGCGTCAACTTGACACAGTCGGCAAATATTAAAATCCTCAAGAAATATATTCAGCAGTCGTAGTAGCCTCTCGCCTACGTCTCGTAGCCTAAACATCACCTTTTGAATAATAGGATCATTATACGCTCGTTGCTTAAAAGGTATACTAAAGGGTTTTCCATTAAGAGGTGTTATTTTGAATAGCCCGCTATTACGGTTGATGTCACGTTTGAAGCTGTCATTTTTTGACATTTCACAAGTAGAAACTACACCATTAATAAAAATGGAACGATACACGCTTCAAGAACGTATTGAAATTATTAAAATTCACTATAAAAAGGTGAAAATTGGGGAGAGACGGTTCGTAAAACTCGAACATTTTTGGGTCGTCGTGAAACACCTTGTCGGGCCGCAATAAAGACTTTGGTGGAAAAATTCGAGCTGTTGGGGCAAGTTAGTGATGTGAAGAATAAAACCCGTACACGTCGCTCAAGAACAGCCGAGAATATTGCTGCTGTAGCCGAAAGTGTTGAAGCAAACCCTGGGTTGTCAATTCCTCGTCGTTCTTTGGAATTAGGCATTCCACAAACGATTTTTTATAGCCGAAATTGGATAGTATTGATCTGGACAACGTTTACTTTCAACAAGACGGGGCTATGTGCCACACAAGCAACGAAACCATTGATCTTTCTCGGGAAATATTTCAGGACCTTTTTATCTCTCGAAGAGGTGATCACAATTGGCCACCTTCCTTGGGGGCCGCGTGAAGAAGGAGGTCTACGCAAATAGCGCAGCATCGATTCAAGACCCCAAGATATTCCATCTTGAGGCTATCGAGGACATAGGGTAGCCACTCTTCGATTTGGTTATGGAAAATTTTATTAAAAGGATATGGTCCTTTAAGCGTGGTCGTGGTGGTCATTTGCCTGATGTTATTTTCTTCCATTAACAGCATAGCTTCTTCTTTATAATGAAAGGAACATCCGATCATTTATATTGAAAAATGGCATTTTTCTTTGAATATCGAAATAATACCTCTTATTGGGAAACCCTTTATTATCCACGACTATTGTATAATCTATCCATTATACGTCTGTTTGCTGGCTCATAATAATACCCATCAGTTACTATAGGCCAAGCAATTGAGATATTTCCTTGACAAAAATACTACCTGGAAGCCACCTGTGCCATTCCGAGCAGGACAATCCGTAGTTTATTCCCACCATGTTTTCAACACGAAAATGCCGTTTTTTTATATTTTGTTATTAACAAAAAACAACAAAAATACGCGTTCTTTTTAGTTTTTTCGTTGCAAAATGGAAACTATTGATGCAGTGATAACGTTGCAATGGGATGAATTGTAGAGAATTACATTGTGAAGAGAATGATGGGTCAAAACGATCCGATCGAATAATTAAAACTGGAGAAAAGCGGAAAAAACCGGAAAATTGCGTGTTTTTTCTTTTAAGTCATAACTCTGCCATTTTGCATTAAGAACTGAAACTTCACACGATAGTAGCTATTGACGTGCAATTCATGTGTGCCAAAATTGGATTCGGTCGGATAAATAGTTTTCACATAATTCCCATTTGAATTTTTTTGGACATATTTTCGCGGAGAGCAGGATGCGTTTGAGGTCGTCCGATTGAAATTAAAAAAATTGATTTGGAAAGAAGACGTGATCAGTAACAAAACGTCTATTCTGATTTTTCAATAAGACGCGTTTAAGTGTGTTAAAAACTAGTGAGAACATGAGGGAAACCGACCGACCAAGCGAGACTAGTCGAGTGGTGAGGGAATGAACGAATCGAGGGGAAACGCCGCGGAAGCCAACGGTCGCCGAGTATAAGAATTGTTGCGCGAAGAGCGCACCAAATTTTGTACACATAATACGTTTCCCCTCGATTCGCTTATTTCCTCTCCACTCGACCGCTCTCGCTCGGTCGGCCTTTTTCCCTCATGTTCACACTAGTTTTTAACACACTTAAACGCGTTTTATTGAAAAATCAGAATAGACGTTTTGTTACTGATCACGTCTTCTTTCCAAATAAATTTTTTTTATTTCAATCGGACGACCTCAAACGCATCCAGCTCTCCGCGAAAATATGTCCAAAAAAATTTCAAATGGGAATTATGTGAAAACTATTTATCCGACCGAATCCAATTTTGGCACACATGAATTGCACGTCAATAGATACTATCGTGTGAAGTTTCAGTTCTTAATATTGCAAAATGGCAGAGTTATGAGTTAAAAGAAAAAACACGCAATTTTCCGGTTTTTTCCGCTTTTCTCCAGTTTCAATTATTCGATCGGATCGTTTGACCCACCATTCTCTTCACAATGTAATTCTCTACAATTCATCCCATTGCAACGTTATCACTGCATCAATAGTTTCCATTTTGCAACGAAAAAAACTAAAAAGAACGCGTATTTTTGTTGTTTTTTGTTAATAACAAATAAAAAAATGGCATTTTCGTGTTGTAAACATGGTGGGAATAAACTACGGACTGTCCTGCACGGAATGGCATAGGTGGCGTCCAGGTAGTATTTTTGTCAAAAAACTAATTATTTGTAGCTCTGTTGCTTGGAGTACTAGTGAAATAATGAAATTCGACCATTACAGTTTGTTCATGCACAACTTTCAACCCCCTCAAGTGAAAAATTAGAATGTGTGAAACACTGCACTTTAGTTATGATCTTAAGGAGGTAGTTAATTGGTACGTTTATACTGAAGTTGAAACTTTCCGATAAAATGTTTCTATGCAAAGAAAGATTTCTGACAACGCAATTTCTTTAATAATCTAATTATTCAAGTGAGGGTCTTGAAAGATGTGCAGGAAGAAAACTGTAATGGTCGACTTTCATTCGGTGACAAATTTCATCAGGTACCATCGTCTAAAAGTAAATGAGTCATGACAAAGTGCACATACTGAAAACCTCTTTGAACTTACTCATTTAAAAAAATGTTTTTTCTTGAAAATTTCTACCCGCCTGTGAAGAAGGTACAGAGACCTTGCAAAAAAGTACCAAAGGACCCAGTTTCCCTATTAAAAAATTCAGAGGGTTGATGGGGATGGTACAGGGTGCAACAAAAATCCTTCAAAAATGCATAAAAATTCGGTAAAGTGAAACAAATGGAACTGTTTCAGGATTTTGTTGCCAAATATTTTTCTTCTGAGAAAATAATTTGTTCTATAATTTTGACCCGCACTTTAGGATTCGCATATAGTGGCTGTTATTCACTCGTGAATAATTCCAATTATTCCAATCCATACATTTACAGAAAATTGGTCCACGTAATGAATTTCTCTAATTTTGTGTGGATTATCCAATGTCCAAAAAAAAATAAAATAAAGAGACTGAGCTGCCTTTATCTGTGCCAATGTGTGAATTATGTGGTGATTACGAAAATAGTTTTTTATTTGAAGAAAAGCATTGGCGTATCATTTTTTCTTAACAAATTTATTCGGACATGAGTCTGTACAGATGCCACTGATGAAAATTGAGATTAATTTTGGATTGAAAAAAATGTGTTTTGATGCGAACTCATAACCTACAAAAAAGCAAACAAAAATTCCGTAGTGTGTCGAAAATATTTCCGAAAAAACAATTTTTTTTCTTTTCAACACCCTGTATCCCAGAAACAATGCGTAAGAGACCCATAGTTCCCAAATGCCCAGTGCTAAGTTCGTTAACCAGCCAAATGGTAAAGGGTGTTCTAAAAAATATGGCCATTCAAAATGTTTTCAATATCGGACAAAACGAAATGAAATTTTGCGGCAAGATGCTCATAATAAGCCTCTTGCAAAATTTCAGTGTTTACAGAACCATGTGAAGTGAATTGGAATATTGAAAAAAATCTTTATATATTTCCATAATAAGATATCCGATTCGAGTGAAATCTATTTTGTGAATGATGATTGATATACTGGATGTTCACGAGCTCAAAAGCACCTGCTCAGTGCTTCCTTTTTTCTTACTTCAGTGATTACCCCCCACGATCCGAGAAGAGAAGTAGAATTCTAATTTTCTAACAAAATCCCAATCACATAACTTCATTGATGTCTTTCGGTCCCATTAAAAGGTTAACTTTACATAATTTCAGATGATTAATAGGTGAAAAAGATAAAGTAATGATATTTTCATAAATTTGGCGTGAAGATATCTTGCTTCTTCTTTTATCAGCTAGACAATATTATAGTGGAACTTCGCTATAACGAAAGCGCTAAATCCGCAAAAATATTCGTTATAAAGGAATTTTGTTATACAGAAAATTTGTTTCTATAGTCTGCAATGTCGCAGTCGACTTCACTGATAAATTTAAGTTTAGTATTCAAACTTAAGCACTTGCTTTTAGACATTTTCGCACAACTTTTCACACTAGCGTAATGATTAGATTGAAACCAAACAGCCAGGGCCGTATTTAAAACTGTTTCAGAAAGATCGCTCTACCCGCCGTAATGATTAATTTGAGGTCGGGATTCATTACGTACTTCTGGATCGAAAATTTCGGAAAAACCCACCCTTATAAATTCTTACCAATACCCATTCAAAGAATGATGTTCCCTGAATATTTCGTTATAGAGAGAGTGTTTAACATGGAATTTGGATTCAAGGTGCAATATCTTGTACGAAATTCGTTATAGGGAAGTTCCACTGTATTTTATTTTATGCAGTACTGTAAGATTCTTGTTAAAAGGAAGTTGCATAGCTGGCGTTACAGCTGCGTTAGTTTTTTACATGTGAATATTCATGTTTCAGAATGCATTCCGTAATCCTTATGTTGGAGAGCACCCTTTTTGGAATGTTCGTGATGGCTATTTTTATCGATCAAATGCAAGCTATTTTAGGAGACGAAACAGCAGTAGAACAAATTACTCATCAAGGACCATACAGACCCTACAAATCTAGAATGGCCCTTTTGACAGAAGTTTGTGGAAATGGACACCCATTCCTTTGGCTTCTTCCATGCTCTTCTGTGCAGAGAACACATGAAGAGCCATTGTTGAACTATGAAGTATAATGGTATTTTCTTATTTATTGCATATTTCTGTAATAAAAGTAATGCTACATTATTCATAATTCATGTTCAAACAATTGTAAACCCTTGACCAAACATTTTAAGGTTTGCAACTATTTATGGTAAGTTAGGAAAGAAAAAAGAATAAAATTTTTATAATCATTCAGATTTTCATTAAAAAAAGCAACAATATTCCACAGCAAAAGCATTTGGCTGTGTTATAATAAATCTAGGTTTTCATTCAAAATGAGGTAAATCACGAAACGCGAAGTGGTTTATTATGCACGATATATTTTTTTAATGAAGGCACTGTGCTGCCTTTATTTGTGTCTAGACGATTCTGAAAATAATCCAAAAATGTCATAATTCATCTCAGAAAGTATTATTCAGTATTATTCGGACAGAAAGAAGTCTGTACGGTCGTCACTAGTGAAAATTAAAACCTAACCTACGAAGAAAACCTACGAAAAAAGTCTTGTAGGTGTCGCAAATGTTTTCGAAAAATCAATTTTTCCTTTAAATTTCAACATCAATATCTGGAAAACAATGCGCCAGAGACCCATTATAATCCATAGTATCTTTATATCATAAAATGATGTAAGGATTAAGATCGCGAGTTTACGGAACCTTATTCTGAAACACCTGTATGGTTCGGCACGATATACTTTTTCGATTAATTCGCCTCTTTCAGTAGATCCTTTCTTAAAAATAAACTCCAAAAATGAAAAAACTAACTATAGTAGGGGAGCCCACGTAGCTAAATCGGGAGTCACTCGAGCGTCACATCGAGACCTATTGGGTGCTAAGCTTAGATGATAAGAAGAAAAAAATGTCATATAATATACATACAGGGTTTTCCTTTAAAGTTGGCCTATAAGACGTTTTAGGAGAACTAGTGAACATTTCGTTCTGAAATTTTAGGTGGGGCCTAGAAGATGAAGGAACTCTTCGCCTGAAAAATTTTCAAGTCGACAATGTTGCCACATCTATCTCAAACGCATATCTACTCTCTTATTTCAAATGGAACAACCGATGTTTTTCTTTATGTATCGATTCAATAACAAATTCGCAGTATAACCTACTAAAAAAATCTCTGCCATGCACGGTTGCCAAGTTATGCACACATTCTTAAAATTTTTGACATCAGCATTGCAATTTGGAAATACGATATCTCGATTATTGTCTATGCGAACCAAACCCGGCAATCTCATAGTAGAGAATTCATGCACTCATGTGGTATATTCACTATTCAGTATTTTGGTACATCGCAAGGTTCTTCGAAAATTTCGACCCGAAAATGTGAAAATTAAAATTGAAATATTTCGATATTTTCAAATGGCAACCACATATTTATTTTACAGCATTCGATTCTAAATAAAAAATGAATGAGTCTCCTTTCACACTAATTATTTATTTTAGATAGTTTTCGAATGAGATGAAAATTACTGAAATTCTTCAGTATTTACAGTAATGATCTATGGACATAATGCTGAGATTACAAAGTGAAAAATTTATCCAAATGAATTCTATGGTTGAGGTCATGAACATTGGGCCAGGATTACCGAAAGCCAAAACAGTTTTTGCTAAATGTATATAACCATTGTTGAAGGTCCTTTCAATAATTTTTTGGCATTCCCATTGAATTTTGAAACAACCTGTATCGCGTTTGAATAACATGGGTAAACTTTTTTCTATGATATCCATGATCATCGAACACTTTTTTTTATTTCAGCCATAGAATTTACTTCAATAACTTACCTCATAATCGAAGAGCCATTTCATCGTAAACACAACCATATATCATGAATCTAAATACTGAAGCATTTCAGTATTTTTCATCTCATTCGAAAACTATCCAATCAATAATCAGTGTAAGCAAAATAAATATGGGGTTGCCATTTGAAAATCTCGAAATGATTAAATTTTAAGTTCCACATTTTCGGATCGAAATTTTCGAACAACCTTACGATGTATCAAAATACTGAACATACGAAATGAATACAGGGATTCTCTACTATGAGACTGCTGAGTTTGGTTCACTTTGCATATAAAATAATCGAAATTTCTAAACTTGCAATGCAGATGTCAAAAATTTCAAGAACGTGTGCATAACTTGGCATAGTGCATGGCAGAGAAATTTTTCTCAGACGGTTATACTGAGAATTCGGTATTGAATCGATACATAAATAAAAATAAAACTACCTATGTAGTTCCATATGAAATAAGAAAGTAGATATGCGGTTTGAGAATAGACGTGGCAACACTGTAGACTTGTAAATATTTCAGGCGAAGATTACACTAGTTCTCCAAAAACGTCTAATAGGCCAACTTGAAAGAAAACCCCTGTATACCTTTTCATCGGTGGGGTAAGCAGCTATAGATCTTCAAAAATGTTATAAAAAACTGTTACGTGGACTAACTCGAGCGCGTCAGATATTGATAGTATACATGTCCATCGTATTTCTAAAAATATACGAATGTTAACCTGATCGTTTCCATGGGGGGGTGAAAATGAAGAAAAAAATGGTTTTATTCGAGCGCGTCAGATTTTTTAAAGGGGTGGTAAGTGAACCTAAAGAAAAGCTCCTGCATAATAATCTGACGATTTGGATGTTATCAAACTCGCAATCATCGCCATTTTGAAATACTCAAGCGCGTCAAATTTAGATATACAGTGTGTTTGGTCATGACTTAGCGATAATTGAAGGGCATCAAATATACCTAATACTATCGACAAAAGCACCCACATTTCGAAGTTTACCCCTTTAGTTTTGGAGCAGCCCCCATTTCAAATTTACATTTTTATTTTCGTTGACCCTTCCAAATAATATTGATTTCTTTGGACATAAAGGTACTACAGATGTGAAGAAAATTTTTTTGACAGATGATACAACCTTTCATTAAAGTAGAACAATATGAAAACATTTAACTTGAAAATGCCATAAAAAATCCTTTAAAATAATTTTAGTAAAAAAATGTACAGATTTTCTTAGTAAATCCGTAATAGTACAAGAACTAGCACATTGAAGCATATTTTTTTCAATGATTTAAAACGAAAGGATATTAGCTACAACGAAACACCTACATTATTTCTGTAAGTTACATAATTTGAGAGTTATTGCTGTTCGAACATGACCACTACACGAGCGCCCCAAACTTTTTTTGTTGCTAAAGGTAGTCATTTTGAGCAATTTTTAGGATTCATTTCTTTGTTTGATCATTAAAAATTATCGAAAGTGCAGTACTGAGTTTTATTTTATCAATTTTAATGAGAGTCATATTTGAACAGCAATTACTTTCTAATTATTAACTCACAGAAATTATGTCGGTATCGTTTTGTAGCTAATATCCGTGCGTATTCGCTCATTGAAAAAAAAATATACTTCAATGTGCTAGTTCTTGTACTATTGCGGATTTAGTAAGAAAATCAGTACATGTTTGTACTGAAATTTTTTTGAAGAATTTTTTATGACATTTTTAAGTTAAAAGTTTTCATATTGTTCCACTTTAATAAAAAGTGTTTTCACATCTGTAGGACTTTCATGTCCAAAGAAATCGATATTATTTTGAAGGGTCAACTAAAATAAAAAAAGTGAATTTGAATTTAAAGGCCACTCCAAAACTGAGGGGTAAACTCCCCAATGTGGGTGTTTTTTTGATAAAATTAGGTATTTTTGATGTCCTCAAATTATCGCTAAGTCATGAGCAAACACACTGTATATGGTTCATCTATATGGTATAGACGTGTTGTCTCTTAACCTGAGTCGAATTTTGGCGAGCTGTGGTTACATGTAACTATCTAACTATCACGTGATCATTTGACAGAAAATACGTGTATTAACTGTCAAATGATCACGTGATAGTTAGATAGTTACATGTAACCACAGCTCGCCAAAATTCGACTCTGATGATAATCTGGAGGGATTCACATAATCTGACGAATAAAGGGAAAGGAAAACTCTTCTTACTTCATGGTGAGTTTGACAGACGGAGCAGTAGCTCCGTTTGTTGGTAATACAGGGTCTCTATAAATGATTGTAACAGCGCAGTCGGCTTTGGATTATGCAAACCACAGAATTATGTGATCATGCTATGCTCTGAACCGCCTCGGTGGCTGCAAGGACATGGCGTGTGCCTACAAGTACTTGCGAAGCTGTAGGTCTGGGTTCGAATCCCGGCGTGGGTATGGATGTTTGTGTATGTCTAGTATGTCTAAGAACAAAAATTGTTAGAGTGGTATGTAAGATGTGAATGAGAGTCTCAGTGTTGAATTGAAAACTAATAATGATATGTTCGTTGCCTCGATGGTCTCAGTTACCAAGGGCATTGTGAAAGGAAGATGAATGAATGAAATGCTATGCTCTGATTGGTTAGAGATTGGTATTCTGCAATCCAAAGCGCTGTTACAATCATTTATAAAGACCCTGTATTAAATGGGTTACAGGAAGGCATCGTATCATATTAGCGCGATAGAATCTGCGGTAGTGCCAAACTTACAGATGACGTTTTTTTTTACAACTTTCCAGCCCTCTCACTTCTTTTCGTCACTCTCAAATTGTCAAATTAGTGGAATATTCACGTTTTAGCATGTGACCCACCTTACATTAATCTCACGCGCTCGAGAAAATCAGATGATCGATTTTTTTTTACTAATCTGATCCTTCATCCGTGACCGGCGGCCATATATTTAGGTCTCATATTTGGTGGAAGTACTCAACAAGGTACAAGGTATCTGTATATTAATCTGCCGCGATGTAGTAAATCCCGAAATCCCCGTTTGGCTCCCCTACTACATACTATACTTTCAATGCGAGATTCGAATCTAAAACATCCGCTAGACAGCTCATCGTCTCAATCCCTAGCTTGAGGAGATGGATTAATAAATTTCATCTTATGATAGTTTCTGTTCTCATATTTTGCCATTGATTTGAACATAAATTAAATAGTTATTTAATCAACTAGGTTATTAAAGGCAGCGACTAATGGTTAAGATATTTTAACGCGTTAATAGTTCGAGACCATGAGTAATTCGATTAATAACAGAGTTGATTATATAATGTTTCCGACGACCTTTATATTAATTATGTATAAAAACTTGTTTGGAATATACAGTAGAGACTCGATAATCCGAATCAATTAATGCAAGGGATGATCCGGATTAATGAGGAATCTGGAATACCGCGTCTTACAATTTAGTAAAGATGCAATTTAAAAAAACGGTTGAAATAAATATAGGCTTTATTATCGAAACCATAAAACAAATCTATTATTTGGAATAATTAGATATTTTACGTTTTCTACTGTAAGGGAAAAAGAATGCTGAACAATAGCTTTCTCCTGTATATCTTTCAGAAGCTCAATATCTGTAATTGCCATGAGTTATGGAATAAACAGACTGCATCGAATTGATCTATGCTCTAAATGCATTTGCTAACATTATCCCAGTCTTCGAGGATCGAAAAAATATGTGCTAAAAGGCCTTTTCGGTATTTCAGTTGTGTTAATTTAATATCATTATGATCAATATGCTGTATCAAAGCTGTATGGTTTGGAGGTAGAAACATTAAATTCCACTAATTAATTATTCTTGTCTGACTTTTTTGTCTTATACCATTGTGCACGGCAATCCGGACTAGTAAATATCCGGATTATCGTTCTCGGATTATCGAGTCTCTACTGTATTCTCATTTTGCACAAGTCATACATTTCACATAATGAAATTTCTATGTTCCAGTAGAGTTCTGACATTTATTGTAGCGCTTCTGAATACTTTGTGAGCGGTTGCCATGAGGATTGCACATTAAAATAGCAGAAATTGAGCATTGAAATGGGTCATTAATGATCAATTTCATCTCTTATTTCGTTGTTGGCGGAAAAATTACTGTTTGTGTTTTATATTTGTTTGTTTAACCCGATTTTTTTATGTGTTTATTTGTTTTTTGTTTTTCTGGATTCAATTTGTTTATGATATAGATGTTATGTAATCGAAATGATTTTATATTAGGTACCGGGTTTTTCACTATAATTTGACCCCCCTTTAACTTTGTTACTAAAGGAGATACAAAAAAATTTTTTGTATGAAAGTTTCACGAAATCAACTGAGGTTTTTTATATGAGCCCAGAAACTGAAATATATACAGGGTGGCCAACATATTGATGGCAACTTCATTTTTTCAAATGGAACACCCTGTATATTTTTACATGTTTGGCTAGCTCTTTTTCCCCTGATTTCGAATATGTAACATATGTTGGCCTATCTCTTTTACTCTGACAACCACAGAGTTTCAAATTTGAAGAACCACCTGCCAAGATCTGTAATCATTTTACAAGTGGCAGAATGCGTTTACTGAAATTGCTCATTTTTGGAGTTTTAATAACGTCAATGAGAAGATATACAGGGTGAACAACAAAAGAAAATGAAGAAATTGCTCAAAATGACCACCTTCTTTCAATACACATAGTTCATATAGTTGTCTCAAGTTATGGCTCTGATTCAAGTCAGAAATTAAAGCTTCAAAATTTGTTTTCAATCATTACAATATTATCATTATTCTCTGTGCGTTGACGGGATTAGTTTCGAATTGTGGGTTTAATATGGTTGATTTTATATCATTAATATTATTCTCCCCTTTCATTGTTTGTCATTATTGCTGAAGTAAATTTTTTCCTTCAGGGACGACTATAAAAACGTGTCCAACGGTGTTAAATCGGGACTATTTGGTGGCCATAAAATGGGTGCGCCATTACCAATGCAAAGATCAAATTGGCCACTTAAAAAATTCACGAACTTCCAAAACGCTATGCCAGATGGTTATTGAAATTTGAAACTCTGTGGTGCTCAGAATAAGAAAGATAGACCAACAAATGTTACATACTCAAAATCAGGGGAGAAACAGCTAACCAAATATGAAAAAATATACAGAGTGTTCCATTTGAAAAAATGAAGTTGCCATCAATATGTTGGCCACCCTGTATATATTTCAGTTTCTGGACTCATATCAAAAAACCTCAGTGATTTCGTGAAACTTTTATATGAAACATTTTTTTGTATCTCCTTCAGTAACAAAGTTAAAGGGGGGGTCAAATTATAGTGAAAAACCCGGTACATATTATACACTGTTTTTGAATACCAAATTTCATTTGTTTGTTGATACAAATTTATTTTTTATGTTGGTATTAATGTGTTAAATAAAATATTTAAGCCTCTTATGTCTAAGTATTATTATTCTATGTAGTGTATAGGGTGTCCCATTTTCGATGATCACTGAGAGCATCTCGAGAACCATAAGGGTTAGAAAAAAATGTTCAAGGACTGCCGATCTCTTTTTTCAAAACAATCAAATGTCAGCAAACAGATCCCAGATATCTGAATTGGTTCTCGAGTTCACGGCTATCTGAAAAATTGCTGTTTTAATAACATCACATTTTCACAAATTATGAAATTCGGATAAATAAAAATAAATTTTATTCTTCAATGCGATAAAACTGTCAAAATACAGTCTAGATTTTTTAAATATATATAAATATATTACAAAATGATCGAATTAAAATTATATCAACGGTAATATCGTGTCAGGTCCTTCAATGCATGTGTAATAGCTTTTGATGTGTCAGATCTGAAAATGAAACAAAAATCATTAGTTCAATGTGAATCATCTATAAAGCATAAACTACCTATTGCGCCAAAATAATTTGCACTTTGCGTTCTGACAAATTTCAAAAGTGAAAATTAATCATGTTGCACAATATTCACCCAGCGAGGTGATTTTCACTTTATACTTGACTTTTCACATTGGAATTTCCAATTATGAATGCGTTTCGTCCAATACAATTTATTTGGAAAGTGCAAAGTTGCAAAGAATTTGGTGCAATAGGCCCCTAATGCCTTTATATTGTTTCCTTCTCGAAATATTATATGTTTAGTAGGTGCAAGTAACAAGAGATTTAAGTAGACTTTTCAAATTAATATTTTTCAACATACTACAATTATAACCTTACTAACTTGTCTAAAAGCTTTGCTTGATGAAATTTTATGAATGATAAAAATGAGTATATTTAGTTCATCAGAATTATTTGTTCTATGTAAAAAGGTAACTGGGATGATTCAAACAAGTCTACAATGCCATGTTCAATGTGGAGGCATACAGAATTGGAAGAGTTATAGCAGGATTATGTGTTGATAACAAATTAGATGAAAATGGTGAAATTATTTATATGGTAAAGTTAAAAAAAAATATAGTCTGGTACCGATTCCGGAAAAACAAAAACAGTTTTTGAAGTCATAGCATTCCTTGAATGATATTACTAAAGTGAGCACTACACGCTCTGGCATCACATATATCATCAAGAAATTTCTAAATCTCGTCGTTGTCGTTAATAGAAATATAGCTCTTAATTACAGCGTAAACGAACTATTGTCGTATTTTGATTGTTTTATGAGACTGCTTTCATAATATTTCCTTTCCTCTATGGAAAAACAAAACATAACATTGCCATGAAGGAGTAAAAATATATTGTGAAACATCGGCATAGAGAAAAAAGTTGTTTTAAGTTACCCACTGTGTCATATGGGGTTACTCGATGATCGAGTAAGTTTCCAAAAAGCCCTCTAGATAATTCCTGTTATCTAATTGATGAGCTATATTTCCAATTAAGGACGCTGACCATCGAATATCTCAATTAGAAATATTATATGAAGTAGAATATAAAACATTCACCTTCAAAACATAGATTCATCAGATATGGAAATTCAGAGAGAAAGAATTTCGCTTTCCAATTGATCTGTGGTATATTTGGAGATTTAAGTGCTACTTTTCTGACGGAATGAATGGTCCAGTGCGAATAATGTTGCTGACTTTCTTGAAGCGAGTGGTACAGGCAGTTTGACGCATTGAACGTTCAATGCGTCAGGTCGCTCGTGACACTGGATTTGGGTATTTTAATACCATTATGCTTGAAGTAGGCCACTGCCAAAGATAAGAGAAAGACAAACTACTATTATTCCCTTTAAAATATTCATTATGTCAGAAACATAGCAGGTAAATCTTCCCAATATACCACTGTTCAACTGGAGGGCAAAATTCCCTTTCTGATGCATAGATTATTGTACGTATGTTTCCCCCATAGAGATAGAATAGTATAGAGTTGCTATCAATAAAATGAAAGTGGTATCAGATCCGCCATATTACTGCGATACGTCGAATTTTGACAATCATTGAATTTTTCTAAAAATAGTGATTTTTGTACATTTTTCAAGTTAAATTGAGATTTCTTGTGCTTAATAAACAATAATAAAATGGTATCGTGTGCTGTATGGCTTTCTACAAGCAGAGAAGGGACAGATAAGAAAATTAGAAGAAAAACATATCACAGGTAGGATGAGTACTGAACAGATCCGCATTCGAAATTTTTGCTAGTATGTCTTGGTAATCTGATATCTTTTATATGTGCATATTATCGCCTGAAGAAAAATTGTTTATTTCATATTCAATTGACCTTATTTGAACAGGATTCCTAAAGACCCAACACGTCGTATTTTTTGGGTGAAATTCGTAAACAGAAAAAACTGGCAACTTAATTCAACCCTGAACTTTCAGCCATATTGGTAATATATAAGCCCCGCCCAGTGGTTCCATTTTTCCTTACACAATTGTATGTTATAGCGTCTCTTCTCTATTCTATCTCTATGGTTTCCCCGATGTGAATTTTCATACCAGTATAAAAAATGCGTTTATTTTATGAAGGTTACAGAGAAAACTCATTCCATACTTACTTGGATATGGTGGCATAAACTTCTTTTAATTGCTGTGGAGTAGCTGCATTAATACTGCTATCATCTAGTTTTGGTAAAGTCTCAAAAGCATCTGCCAACCATTTTTTTGTTTCTTGTCGGTCAAATTCCAATAATTCCACTATCACATCACTTATTTCACATAACATATAAGAATGAAGATAAAAAACACTAGCGTGTATCAAATTTGTAACTAACTGCTGACCAAACTCGTTCAGTATATTTTTTCACTAATGCATGTCTCGTATCCCAATCAGATTCCTTCTTTCCAAGATGACCCGTACTTATTACATCATATAAAAATTTCATAACTGATGTATTTGCTTCTTTATGTACAAGGGAACAAGCAGTGAGGGCACATTGAAGAATAGGATTCATTGCGGTACTTTGCAGAAACGGAATGGAGCTCTCTGAATGAATCTGGCACATAACCTATGGAAAAAAAACTCATTAGCTATGAATAGTAAGGGAGTGAAATGATTACATAAAACAGAAAAAAACAGCACAAAGTATTTTGTCTGTAAATCTATCGATTTACTTAGGTTTTTTTTATTAATTTTAGGTCACATAATGTTCTTTATTCATCAACAGGTATAGTCCGTTCACGAAAGGGTGAGCACATAGTAGGCTTTTCTTTATTTATTTGAAGTTGGCAGTATTTGCTGTCATAACGTAAAATAAAGCCAACGTTTGCCGAATGTACTCGGCCTCGTCGACAAGCTTGCGAGTTATCAGAGAACTCTATGCATGATTGACAACATTGCGTATCAATCTGACAAGAAA
>CM024239.1:88151328-88217471 GCA_013421045.1 Propylea japonica | reverse complement strand
GTCTTTGAATAAGAATAGGCCTATTCCCATACCAAGATACATCGGTCCAACTTTGAATCTTTTCGGTCGCCTTTGCCGGCGCATATTTAATATTGAAAGGACTGTTCTGGCACAAGACCCTTTGGGAAATAGAGACGAGAGATCTTTACCTCCACAGCCTGCAAATCGGAAACAGATCAATCATTATTCCACTTTCACCGGACTCAGAACTGAGAAATATAATTTCGATCCCAGTTTGAAAGTATGATGGGCTGGGTTTATTGTTCACATTGAAAGCAAACGATTGGACGCTATAAGGAAACTGGTGGAGTGCCAAGTAGACCTCGAGTGGTCGTCCTCGTGTTACCATGATTCGAGAACGTCGGTATATGGCCCAATCAGCCCGTAGAAATAGGTCACTGACGGTACCGACACTAAAGTTGGATTTCCAAAGAGCCCACAACCGTGTAATTTTGGGATGCTACAATTCGTAAAAGAGTTTCAGCATTAGGATTGGGGGCCAGAAGTCCTCTACGAGTTTCTTTGTTAGCTCTACGTCACCGAATCGCTCGTGTACAGTGGGCGCGAACTCATCAAAACTGGCATTAGAAGAATGCGAGAATGTGCTATTTACACATGAGCCACGGTTTGGGTTAGTGAGTGATGAGAGTTTCGAAAGAACAGAAATGTTTTGGAAGAAGAACGCCATTGATTCGCATACCCGCACGAATCTAAGGATACAGAAGTTGTATTCAAACAACCTTCTTGAAACTCCACGCGAGCATTTTGTCCCTGTCTTTGCATAAAATAGGCCCATTCCCATACCAGATACACCGGTCCAACTTTGAATCTTTTCGGCCGCCTTTGCCGGCGCATATTTAAATATTGAAAGGACTGTTTTGGCACACGACCCTCTGGGAAATAAGAGACGAGAGATTTTTACCTCCACAGCCTGCCAATCGGGAAACAAATCAATCATTATTCCATTTTCGACTGGCTCAGAACTAAAGAAATAGGAAATTTCGATTCCACTTTGAAAGTATGATGTTCTGGGTTTATTGTTTACATTGACTGCAAAACGATAAGACGCTATGAGGAAACTCATGAAGTGCAAAGTAGTCCCCGAAGTGGTCGTCCTCATGTTACTGCGATTCGAGAAGATCGGTATATTGCCCAATCAGCCGTAGAAAATAGGTCACTGACGGTACCGACACTCAGGTGGATTTCCAAAGAGCCCATAACCGTGTAATTTTGGGTGCTACAATTCGTAAAGAGTTTCAGCATCAGGATTGCCCATTCCCATAACCGATACATCGTCCAACTTTGAATCTTTTTGGCTGCCTTTGCCGACGCATATTTAAATATTGAAAGGTCTTCTCTGGCACACGACCCTGTGGGAAATAAGAGACGAGAGATCTTTACCTCCACAGCCTGCCAATCGGGAAACAAATCAATCATTATTCCAGTTTCAACGGCCTCCGAACTTGCGAAATAGAAAATTTTTGATTCCACTTGGTTTTATTGTTTATATTGACTACACAACGATTAGACGCTATGAGGAAACTGGTGATGTGCAAAGTAGACCTCGAAGTGGCCGTCCTCGTGTTACTACCATTCGAGAAGATCGGTATATTGCCCAATCACCCCGTAGAAATAGGTCACTGATGGTACCGACAATCAGGTAGGATTTCCAAAGAGCCCACAACCGTGTGATTTTATGTTCTACAATTCGAAAAAGTGTTTCAGCATCAGGATTGCGGTCAAGAAGTCCTCTACGAGTTTTTTATTAGCTTTACGTCACCGAATCGCTCGTCTGCAGTGGGCGCGAACTCAACTCAACTAACCTGGCAGTTAGAAGAATGGAGGAATGTGCTATTTACAAATGAGACAATGTTTGGGTTAGTTAGTGATGACGACGGATTAAGAGTTTGGAGGGAACTGAAATGTTTTGGAAAAAGAACACCACTGATTCGCATACCCGGGACAAATCTAATGAAATAGAAGGTGTATTCAAACAACCTCTCAAGACTCCTCGCGAGCATTTTGTCCTGTCTTTGCATAAGAATAGGCCTATTCCCATACCAGATACATCGCTCCAACTTTTAATCTTTTCGGCTTCGGCCGCCTTTGCCGACTCATATTTAATATTGAAAGGAGTGTTCTGGCACACGACCCTCTGGGAAATAAGAGACGAAAGATCTTTACCTCCGCAGCCTGCCAATCGGAAACAAATCAATCATTATTCCACTTTCGACGGCCTCAGAACTTGAGAAAGAGAAATTTCAATTCCAAATCGGCTGTTCCCCTTGAATCTTGATGGGTTTAGCACTGCGAGGGTCCAAATCTACAGATTACAGTTTTGAAAGTATAATGGGCTGGCTTTATTGTTTTTATTGCTGTTTGTCGTTCGATGGGGCTTGAAGAAATCCGAAAATAAGGGCTGAGAATGGCTAAGAGGGATACGTAGAAAACTCTGATATATCTGAGAAGTATTGATATTGATAACTGATTTATTGCTTTTTCTTCCAGATACGATTCTTCGACGTATGCAAATGTATTTTTCTATGACTGGTCGCATAATGCCTTCATTGTGTTTTCGATATGCTTTCTTAATGTATTACCTACATTGTGATACTCTTTCATTATGCGCTAGTTACTGGGCAACTATAGTTTACGATGTCTGAAAAACGTACAGGTATAGTCCGTTCACGAAAGTTTGAACGCATAGTTGGCGTTTGTTTATTTATCTGAATTGGCAGTATTGCTGTCATAACGTAAAATAAACAAACGTGCCGAATGTACCCGGCCTCGTCTGACGAGCTTGCGAGTTATCATAAAATTCTATATATGCAATATTGACAACATTGCGTATCAATCTGACAAGAAAATAAACAACGTAATGGGAAATTTCAATAATAACAGCAGAATATGCCAAATTTCCATGACCAACCGACGGTTCAAACTTTCGTCAACGGACTATAAATTTTTGCAATCTTCGTAATGACAATGCCGTAGCCATAGAGACAATTAAATCAGAAACATTAATTGACAATTCGATATTTCTTTGACAGAACTCAAAATTGTGTTTTCAATAATTGTACCAATTTATCATTCAATTGTTTATTTCGAGATTATTGCGGCAGCTGTCTATCACATTTCCTTGTAAGTTATTTTTCTCAATTAATAAACGGTTTATTTATTATGTTTATTGAATTCAGTTTTTACTACTAGACATTCTTCCTCTACTACTGTATATTTTAAAAGTCGAAAAAAAAAATATTGTTCAAAACTGGTACGACATTTCCACTCTCGAAGTACATAGATACTTCATGAGTATGTCCCCTGCTTAATATAACTTACGTATTGCTTTTCTAAAAATGTTTTGATAATTTTCATTCTCTGAAATTCAAATTGCCGTCTCTGAATAATAAATCTGTTTTTTTAATTCCAATTTCCTTATTTCAATTTCGTTCTTCTTATTTTATCAACTAGTTTCAAATTCAATGTCTGTTTTTTCAAGAACATATTCCTGTTCTAAAATACATGTTTTCTTTCTAAATTCGAACTCTGATTTTCCGAATTACAAACTGTAAAGGTGTAGTTTTTAAGATCCCATTGAACATTAGAAAAACTGTGACCTCAGATGCATGTTTTTTCCAAAGTTGTCAGCCTCATTGTACGTACAATGATCCAGGTCGTATGCACCAGACGATATATCCACAATTTTCCCCTCAATTGACAATGAATGCTAATCATGCTACTGAATCCCATCATAAGTCCTGAAGACAAGACAGTGCATCAAAGTTACGAGGCGGATTTTATTGCATTTGAACTTATTCCGGACGAACCGCTATTGTTCACTGAAAACTACTGTGAAACTCCCGTCGTAAATTCGTTTTATCGTAGCAAACTTTATGATTCATTAGTAAGCAAATATCAAGTTATAGTGAGGGGCGCCCAACATTTTACAACCGACAAGTATATTGCTCAACATGTGTGTATGCGTCGTCCTCGGAAAATCAATTTGAACTGAAATCATGCGGTTCCGGTAATTTCAGTTCTATCGGGTTCAATTTTCTCAGACGATTCTAATAAATTCGTGAGCTTAGGGATTCACATCGATTTTCGCAGCAACGAGGCACATTGTACATTGTTACATTTCACTGCGACATTTGGGTTTTTTGTGCTCCCAACATAGCTGTTTTAGCAACAACAGCTCGCCTTCAAGCTCCAGAGGCCCTAATGAACTTCAGTATCTCAAAGGACTTCAAGGAGGCTACAGTCTATATTTCCTCAACTACACTCAGCCCTTCTCACTGCCGCTCGCATTGTCGGAAATAATTCCCGAAATACTTCTGCAACAGTAACAAAGGCAGTGAGCATTCACAGTCTGCTGCAATATTTCCCTCGCGACCAGTGTCGGCAACGACGGACAAAGAAATGCCACAGCACCTAGTTAAATTTACTCATTTACAGCTGTTCATGCTACCGATCGAAAAACCTCCAATTCAAGGAGCGTAGAGCAGCACGAGTAGCAATGGGAGGCAGCAGGGAAGTGTACTGATCACATTCTCGCGCTGCCCACTTCCCTGCTCAATTCCCTGCTTCCTGCCCAGGATGTTAGCTGAGTGTAATCGGAGTGCATGAACTGAGGGAACCTCTTAGCCCCCCTATCGCTACGACCTCTCTATCGTGAACGCGACAGAGTAGGCATCTATCTCTCTTTACTAGTCCAGTAAACATCCGACATATTTCGGTAGCGTGCTAAAATAACGACAACTAACAATGTTCCATAGAAAAGGAGGGTTTAAAATTTACTCAGAGTCATGATTTGGTGAAATGTAGTATAGATCCGCGTTTCTCCCATAATTTTAAAGTCCAAGCAATTATTTTCGAGAGCTCACAATGTGAGGAGTTACAGAATGCCTCCTGTAACTAAGTGACAGGAGTTTCCTTCTCCCCACAGAATTTACACTCGTCAGTTTCTGTTCCCGCCGATTCTCAATCATATGTTTCCTAAAGCGACAATGTTCCATTAGAAAGTAGGTTACAATTTCAAAGTTCCAAGGTACTTCTTGAGATGATCCATTCCCGGGACATTCTCTTTCAGTGTTTTTCCTTCCGAAACTCTTTCTTTAAGATACAGTAAGTTTTTTTGCTAGTGGGTTAGCCTCTTCTTTCTCTTTGATTCCTGAGTGGCCAAGAACCCAGACTACTCAATGAGGTAGGCAAGAAAAATAAAGTCTTTTGATTCTGGGTTCCCGGTCATTCGGGAATCAAAGGAAACGAACAGTCTAATACACTTGCCAAATAGGGCGCACGAATGTCACTCATTAGCCAGAACCCTTCTGTGGTATAGGTGAATGTACCTACCTATAAGAAGGAGTTCCTGGAGAAGGAGAAAGCCGAGAAAGAAAACTTGGGCGGAATCTCTCAGAGATGGATAATTTCACTGAGTTCCTTCGGAACTTTGAAACAGCAAGATCCAAAAATATCTAGATCTTGGTACGAAACATTACATCTCATTACTACTGGCTTTCTTCCAGGACAAGGTCGCCTCAGAAGCAGCTATTGAGGATGGGATTATCATACACTGACGAGTGTAGGTTCTGTGGGGAGGAGGGTGTGACATACACATTCATTCTGACAGTCAAACTGCTATTAAAGCATTGAAATCCTATGTCACCTGCTCAAAGCTGAAAGTGCCGAAGAAAACTCAATGGAGTTGGCGAGCGCAACAAAGGGTCTTTAGTCTGGGTTATTCGAGAATCAAAGGAGATGAAGAAGCTACTACATGAGCCATAAAGGACTCAAAACGTCACTTACTGACCCTGAAACCTTTCTGGGCATATAGGCAATGTACCTATAAGAGAAAGTTTCTGGAGAAGGAAGAAACAGAAAGTGAAGCACTCTGGAAGGATCTTCCGGCAATGGATGATTCCAAGAAGTTCCTTCGAATTTTCAAAACTGCAAGTTCCAGAAAAGTACCTCCGTAAGAATAAGATACTCCTCCTCACTTCCTCTCTAACAGTCATTGTCACCTTGGCAGCATTCGATAAGAATTGGTCTAGCAGAATCTGACGGGTATAGATTCTGTGGTAAAGAGGACGAAACTCTAGTACCTCTCAGATACTTCAGTTCATCACGGCTCTGAAACTAGAGAGCGACATGTAGAGAATCAGTTGCGAAAAACAGTTCTGATGTGGACAAAGTATATGTTGAGGTTGCAGTTTGATGAAACCTTCTTTATAATCAACTCTACAATCTAGTGTCCACTTGGTTCTTAACTCGTATACTAAAGCTCCGACACCTATCGTGGTTTTAGAACCATCTCTATACCATTTGATGATAATTACTTTGAAGTTTTAGATAGTATAAATAATGAAAGCGGAGAATAATATTAATCGCTAGGCGACATTTCTTCAAAAAGGGAACCTAGGAAGCTTTTCTGACGGAGCTCATCCATACTGAAGAGACCCAAATAGGGCGAAGTAGCTATCTATGGATGCTCTGTTTGATTTTACCACTAAGCATGTGGACAAGATATGTTGATGAAACCCTATTTACAACCAACAGTCTTCAATCTAGTGTCCACTTGCTCCTTAACTCGTATACTAACGCGCCGACATCTATTTTAGAACCATCTCTATACCATTTGATGGTAATTACTTTGAAGTTTTAGATAGTATAACAATGAAGCGGAGAATAATTTTAATCGCTAGGTGACATTTCTTCAAATAAGGGAACCCTTTCTGACGGAGCTCATCCATACTGAAGAGCCCCAAATAGGGCGAAATAGCTATCTATGGATGCTCTGTTTGATTTTACCACTAAGCATGTTCTTTTTGTGTTGGACGGGATTAGTTCCGAAGTTAAGGTTTATATTGGTTGATTTTAAATCATTAATATTATTCTCCGCTTTCATTGTTAAATTATACCTGCGTTACTCTTAAACGCATGAATTTTCATTTTGTTCTATTATCACCACCTCTGGTTTATGACGATTAAAAGAGCGTTTTCACTTCATCGACTGAAGCTCAAATCCACATTGTTGGACTACCGCCAATTTGGATGAAAAAACGGATTAACTTCTCGCACTTCGTTCAAGGTTCATGCACCAGAGGTAGGTGTTCGTAAGGATCCCAAGAGATGGTGTTTTGGTTATGTTATTCTCAGAGCTAGGTGACATTTCTTCAAATAAGGAAACCTAGAATGCCTTTCAGACGGAGCTGCTCCATACTGAAGAGCCCCAAATAGGGCGAAATAGCTATCTATGGATGCTCTGTTTCACTGGCGCAGCCAGGGGGGGGGCTTTGGGGCTGCAGCCCCCCCCCCCAAAGATTAATTTCTTCGTTATTTCTTTCTCTTTATTTTTTTGCAACTTTCGTTATTTGTTGTATCATCAAAAATTGTTCAGTTCAGCCCCCCCAAAACAAAATCCTGGCTGCGCCACTGCTCTGTTTGATAGTAACTCTATGCACGTTCTTTGTGCGTTGACGGGATTAGTTTCGAAGTATGGGTTCAATATTGGTTATTTTAAGCAATCAATATTATTTTCCGGTTTCACTGTTTTATCTTATACCTGCGTTACTATTAAAAGCATGAATTTTCATTTTGTTTTAGATGGTGTACTCGCTTCTCCATTCTTCCGTTCATAATATCGAGTAGAACTTTAACTCTTAACAGCCGATAAGTACGATATATGCTCAACATGTGTGTATGCCTCGTCCTCGGGAAATCAATTCGAACCGAAATCATGCGGTTCCGGTAATTTTCAGTTCTATCGGTTCAATTTTCTCAGACGATTCTAATAAATTCGTGAGCTTAGGGATTCACATCGTTCTCCGTCGAATTGAGGCCTTCATTCAGTTTGGAACGGCAGCGAGGCACATAGTCACGCAACGAGATTGGAATAGTTTATTACCTTCTTTTTCCATTTTCACGATAATACAAAAAGGCAATTTAATGGAGTCTTTCTTGAATCAGGTTGATTAGATGGTGCAAATTCTATAAATGTCGAATTGCGTTCGACCAATGACGCTTTCAACATTTTTGAAAATATAGGAAGTAGTAGGGTCCTTCCGTATTGGGAAATAAATAATTGAAATTTCCTTCAAGATGTTGGTATAATCATTGTGCTAAGTCAATTCTTAGTGAACTTTTCTGTTTGAAACAAATAGACAAAATTTCGTTTTTTCTTCTAGAAGTTCTCTAGTTTTTCGTTTGATCATATACAGGGTGTCCCGGAAAATGTGGGAAATCTGTCGGATTCAGATAGAACATAAAAAAATTAAATGACAATTCCCATGTTTTTTTCCTAGCGGCCCTCCCTACGAATACGACCTCCTAAATGACGCCACTGGAAATACATGAATTTTTTTTTCGAAAACGGTTCATTTTATCGACACTGAACAAGCTAATTGAAATATAAGTGCGATGATTTTAGAGGTCCTTAATACTATTGATCATTTCAAATTATATCGAGTAGTTTGAAACTTATTCCACTAAATTGGATTTCCAGTGGTGTCATTTAGGAGGTCGTATTTCGTAGGGAGGGCGGCTAGGAATAAAATTATGGAAACTTGTCATCTTCATTTTTTATATTCTAGGTGAATCCGAGAGATTACCCACACTTTCCGGGATATATCCTGTATACCTCTATTAATCAAGGTAGGTTTCTGACTCTTTTATCCCAGAATTAACTTGGAATTTATTCAATTCTTGAATTGTCCAAAATTTCGTGTTTATTTATAGAATGAAAAACAAAAAAAGCAATATTGAAAAATTCAGTATTTCAGACTCCTCGACATACATCGCTAGTTTGTGAAAAAATAGTTCGGGACACATAATTCGCAACCTATCTGCAATTTGTACCTAAATATCGAAATGAAAACTAAATACTATCATTTGAAATTATATTAATATTTTCAGAAGAAATTTTTAAACCAAAAATTTGATTACAAATCGTCAAAATTAGACGATATTAATTCCAAACTCTCGAATACAGTTGATGTCAATGTCATTGGCATAAAATCGAAAAATTTCAGAGTCAAGTCGAAATGGCTTGAAAAAATAATAAATTCAGAACATATTATAATTCTCTCAAGCAGCAGAATTATTATCCTGAATAAGAGGTAAAAACTTATAGGCCAAATTTGATAGTTTATTATTGATATAGACTTGGTCGAATTGTATTGTGAACAACAATTTGGCAGAAAAACGATCATTAAGATTCGAATGGTTTCATTGTTTCACAAGTAAATTCATTTTTTCCTGTTTGAATCTCAAACAATATAATAAACCTTAACTACATAGCTCAGGTAAGGAACACTTGAATTCTGAGTTTAGGTTCAAGATTTGAATGGAAAAGTCTTGTTCATGAATCGATGGAATAAAACCACTAGGTCCTTTCAATTAAAATAACTGCTACATTACATTATATCATTATGTTGTACATGCTGATAATGAAAGTTATTATCTAAATCCTTCTGAATAAAGACCCCATGTGTCCAATGATCGAAAACAATCATCCAGTGACTATAAATATACATATACGGTTTTTGTTGATGAAAGAAACAAGATAAATGGTTTCCTAATGGTACCACAAAATCTCGCAAACTGCTTCGACTAAACGCTCTTGATTTTTTTTGCTACGCATCAGGGTATCGTTTTTCTTCTTGTCGCTCATCGATCTTTTGCTGGATGTCCCCTTTCAAAAGTCCCATAAAGTACCACACATGGCCATCCACGAAACATAAGGACGCCCATGTGACTTCCTGAAATATGAATGACGGCACATCGCACGAATCCTATAATTTCACCCATTTCCTCATATGGCATCTGTTTTGACAGGACGTCCTGCCCATTTGTGTGCCACTCATTTATGACGGACGTTGCTTTTACATCTGTCTTCTGGAATCAGTAAGGTAGGATGCCACCGGTTGATTCTCGGAATTTTAAAACTTCTATGGTAATATTCTGATAGAAATAGCGGAAGTTGTGAATGAATGTCCACATGAGAATTTTTGGATAAACCTTAGAGAGACATTGGTTCTTACAACATCATTATTTTTGTGTCGTTTTTCCTTTTCGATTTTATTTTGTTTCTGATTCAGAATTTCGAATGCATCTTGGAGAGGATTACCGTATATGTTGTTCGACTCAATAAGAAGAAATCCTTTATTATTCAAATAGTTTTTTGAGTTTAATATTTGTAAGAACGGCGAGAAAGGGTTTTTTTACTGAGGTGTTTCCCTGTATCATACGAAAAAAATGGAATGGTACCCCGTTTTGCACTGACCTCAGTTAGGATTTTATTTTTGTTTTTTGTATTTTTTTCTCTATAAAATAGTTGTGTTGTTTGAATGTGAATTTTATGAATTTTATAAAACGAAAAAAAAATCTCACTTTGTAAGGAGTATGGGGAAGAATGAAATAATATTCGAAAGCTTGGTAATGACAATTATCACCAATATAATACGACGGCGTATCAGTGCCACTGCCATGAAATAACAATCTGTCAATTGACAGATTATAGCCGGGTTTCATAATCAATCATTCATTCCAGTTCATTTTTGACGTAAATCATAGACTTAATTCAAAATTAAAGATTTGATTGCCCGATCAAGCTTTATGAAAGCCACTGTCAATCTGTCAATCTGTCAATTTACACTTTGAAACAGTAAATTGACATATTTAATCTGTCACTTGAAACTTTGAGAACAGTCGATTGACACATTTGAATTTGTCAAATGACAGATTTTATCTGATGCCAGATTGTAACTCAGAGGTTGGCTAATCCCGAAATATTAAAATTTGAGAAAAGGCACGACCAGGTGCTTGGTGGAGCATTAATAGTATTAATTTTGTATAAGACTTAATAGTACGAGAGCTAGCAACGTCAAAAAAACAAGAATTTCAGGAAGGCCAGTTTTTAGATATGCTATCTCTCTCACTCTCCCGGACGTCATACGGGCTATCTGGCTGGCGGTAGTGGTTGCGTTCATTAGTGCGCATCGTACCTGTACAGGTAAAATATCAATTTTCAAATAATTTCAGAAAGGTTTGTTTTTCTTTTATTATTTTTATTGATATATTTATTATTGCCAGATATTCTTATTGTTGTTTAAACTGTGCCAGACACTAATTTTGAATAAAAAAAATTTTTTTTTCGAATTATTTTCAGTATGGCTGAAATTTTAATATGATGATACTCAAATATCTAAAAAACCCAAAACTAATTTGCCAGACAGTAATTCGATTGTTAAACCTTCAGCCAGACCGATCTAAAAGTGATAAGTGATGTGGTATCATTTTGCTTGGTCTAGAAATAGTTGTTGAATAAATTACATAAAAAGGATTAAAACTATTGAATTAATATGCGGATTAATATGGTATCAAAATAATAATTTATTGTTGTAAAAAATTAGATGAGGACCAATCTAAGTATGAAAAAGAACAAAAATTGGATGGTTATATGAAAATTGAAGTAAGATTTTTCAATCCATAATTGTATCACAAAAAATTGAGGCATTTTGATTATCATCATCTTATTCACTGCTGTCATTTGAGGAGTGTGAAGTTTGTTGTTTGCCTTTTGCTTGCTTGAGATCTTTTCCACAAAAAAAACAAACTCGTTTGACATTTAAATTTGTTTCTATATTTACCACACTATCAAGCTCAATAATTTCATTAGTCTCAATTTCTTGGATGATAACTTCTGTATCTGAATTATATTATCTGGCAGGGTTTTGCCAACATCTACTGGAGTATTAGCCCGGGAGCCAGTGAAAGTTTTTGGTGACCAATTTTAACTCTGGCAATAATTTGTATATAGCTCAATTTGTATTTGTCTTATAGCATAGTGACCGTCAGCTGGCGCACCAGTGGTGGGTTTTGCGAACACGAAAAAATATTGAATTTCAGTCATTTTAACCCTGCTGAAATTTACAGAGATGGTAGTTTTGTATAATTATTCGAAAAAAAAAATCGTCCGCTGGATGTACGTTGGTGGAAAACCGTCCGCTGGACATGAAAACTTGTAAAAAAAATTTGAATTTCAGTCATTTTATCCCTTCTGAAATTTACAGATATTCGATATCGGAGTTGAGCTTGATGTGCTGGGAAGATCTACTGTTGACAAGAAATTAATTTCCGATAAATTCGATATTTTGCCATTAGAACTGTAAAACAGCTGTAACAATTTCTGTGATATCCATAGGTGTCATTAACTTGCTCTGTAACTGTGTACTATTATATTTAAGTTTAAAATTTATACGTATTTGTAAAACTTTTTACACTTTTTTTAATTTATCTTCTACACAAGTTATTATTTTTTTATTTCTGTCTTACAAAATACTTTTTTTTTCACTCGACATTGTAAGACAATTTGTTAAAAAAACATTAAAAACAACGGCAACGAATAAACCAATGTTACTGAACTGACGCCATCGTGAATACATACAGCTGCTGTCGTTTATCTCGCTTGCGTAACTAACACGAGATTGTCTATAATATACTCTTCAAACATGCCCAATCACTTATCGCTTTTAGATCGGTCTGGCTGAAGGTTTAACAATCGAATTACTGTCTGGCAAATTAGTTTTGAGTTTTCAGATATTTAAGCAACATCATATTAAAATTTCAGCCATACTGAAATAATTCGAAAAAAAAAATTTTCTTTATTCAAAATTAGTGTCTGGCACAGTTTAAACAACAATAAAAATATCTGGCAATAATAAATTTATTTTGCAAAAATTTTAATAAAATAATAAAAGAAAAAAAACCTTTCTGAAATTATTTGAAAAATTTATATTTTACCTGTACATTTACGATGCGCACTAATGAACGCACCACTACCGCCAGCCAGATAGCCCGTATGACGTCCGGGACAGTGAGAGACATAACATATCTAAAAACTGGCCTTCCTGAATTCTCCCTCAAAAACGTTGCTAGCTCTTAGACTATAGATTCATGCTAAGTATATGAATGCAAAATACTCCCGATCGGAATTATATTCTGAAATTCAATAAATAAAAACAAATTAAATTCTATGGTTCATATGATGCGATCCTCTTGATTTTGCATAAGCATTCAGTATATTAATCTTCATTCTCAAAAAAATTTTACTCGAATAGGATATCTTGTTATGGAAATATGAAGATTTTTTTTTTCAATATTCCAATTGAATTTTCTAGGTTCGGTTAACACTATGACCACAAAATTTTGCATGAGGCTTATAATGAGTATCTTGCATGTGGCCGCAAATAAATAAATAAATTTAAGCCAAGATTGAAGGTATGGCAAAAAATGAGGAACCAACGAGTCAACTAACCTACTTTCAACGTCGCTATAACGATTTTCTCTGTATAACGAATTCCGTACTAGACATTGCTTAAATCCAAATTCCAAATTAAAAACACCCTCTCAAACGAAGTAAATTATCTCCATAACGAAATATTCAAGAACATCACCCTTTGAGGTTTTGATAAGAAGGTATAAGGGTGAGTTTTTCCGAAATTTTTCCGGACGTACGTAATAAATCCCGACCTTAAACTAAATCTTTACGGCGGGCAGAGAGATCCTTCTCAAACAGTTTAAAATATACCTCTGGCTGTTTGCCTTCAATCTAACCATTAGGCTAGTCTGAAAATTGTGCCAAAATGTCTAAAAAGAAATGTTTAAGTTCGAATGATAAACTTAAATTTATTAGTCGACCGCGACATTGCCGAATATAGAAAAAAAAATTTCTCTATAAGGAAATTGCTTTAAAATGATTTTTTTGCTGATTCAGCGTTTTCGTTATAGTTGCATATTATGTAGTTTTCAAACAATAACCCTGATATAAGATATTGTCATACAATAAAACCTAAACAGTGTAAATACGAGAAATCGATAAATTTAAATTCATGATCCTTCTTTATTCATTCGTCAACATTATACCAAAACAACAATACTGAAATTCAGATTAACGATCCGACATTCGGCGGTCGTTAATATTATTTTGACTAATTCAGTGACATTTGACCGCTTATATTTTACCTGCCGTGAAATATCAATTTTAAAAATGAATATGTAATAATTTATTTGGCCAGTGAGGAAGGAGTATGTGCATACAAAAATATGATGCTGCCATAGTCGTAAATACACGAACCAATTAAGAAAGCAAACAAGTTTCTCAACATTTTTCAACCGTTCTTAAATATGAAACTGCCCTCTTCGCTTGGATATTTGACAAATATATTAACACTCTTTCTCAGAACGATGATTTATATGTAAAAGTATTTTTACAACTCACGACGACGAATATTATTAGTCACCTCAGAACAGAAAAACTATATGTGTGAATATTGCGTATTCGGAATTTTACGGGAGGAGCATTTTTTCATATGGAGAAAATATTTTCGATTATTTTGTAATAAGTGTTGTACATAAAGCACTTGCAACATTGAGGGCTTCCCTAAAGTTCATTACGTTGGCCTTAAAGAATTCTTTGTATTTGATTTTGTACGAAAAACATCGATTGTCAATATGGTCAGAATGATAGTACCCTGTTTCTAAGGAGTCAGCGCGAAATAATAAAGTCTAATAAGGTGTTTGAAGTACATTCAAATCACTTGCAATTTTGAGGACACTCCAAAAATTTATTTCGTATGCTATAGTAAAGGGTTTTCCAATAAGCGGTGTTATTTTGAATAGTGCGCTATTTCAGTAGATGTCACGTTTGAAGCTGTCATTTTTTGATATTTGACAAATAAAAACTACTCCATTAATAAAAATGGACCGATACGCGCTTCAAAAATGCATTGAAATTATAAAAATTCACTATAAAACTGGTGACAATTCGTCAGTGACGGTTCTTAATACTCGAACATTTTTGGGTCGTCGTGAAGCACCTTGTCGGACCGCAATAAAGAAATTGGTGGAAAAATTCGAGCTGTTGAGACAAGTTAGTGATGTGCAGAATAAAACTCGTGCACGTCGCTCAAGAACAATCGAGAATATTGCTGCTGTAGCTGAAAGTGTTGAAGAAAACGCAGGTTTGTCCATTCCTCGTCGTTCTTTTGAATTAGGCATTCCACAAACGTCATTACACCGTATTTTGCATGAATATTTGGGTCTTAAGGCTTACAAAGTTCAGTTAACACAAGAATTCAAGCCAGCCGATCAACAACAATGTGATTTTGACATGAGTTTGTCACACGTTTTTTATCATTATTCCGAAATTAAATTCGATATTTAGGATGAAATACCACTATTTAAATCTATGGGAGATGATTACCTTCAGTAGGGTCCTGCAGCGGTCTTAGAAGAACAGAAGATTCGAAAATCATCACTTGGAACGCCAGACCTGGTTTAAAACACCCTCCTGGCCAAGAGCAAGAATTACGTATTTTGTATCTGAATATTGAAGGTATTTATTCGAATAGTTTTAAGTTTCAATTTTGTAAAAACGGCGAGGCGGGGTTTTTTTACTGAGGTTTTTCCCTGTGCTCTGATATCATACGACAGAATAGTATGGTACCCCGTTTTGCACCAACCTCAGCTAGGGACTTTTTTGTTTCATGTATTGTATTTTGTTAGCTCTCAATTCAAAAAAAATATATACCAACAATGGAAAAAGTTTCCGGACTGTGTTATCTCTCGAAGAGGGAATCACAATTGGCCAACGAGATCTTGTGATTTAACAACTTGCGACTTCTTCCTTTGGGGCCACGTGAAAGAGAAGGTCTACGCCAATAGCCGTGTCAATTCAAGACCTCAAAGATGAAATTCGTGAGACTATCGAGGACATAGGGCAGCCACTTTGCCATTTGGTTATGGAGAATTTCATTAAAAGGATATGGTCTTTTAAGCATGATCGTGGTGGTCATTTGCCTGATCTTATTCCACTATTAATGGTATAGCTTATTCTTTATAATGAAATAAACATCCGATCTTTTATATTGAAAATGGCTTTTTTCTTTGAATATCAAAATAACACCTTTTATTGGAAAACCCTTTATAAAGGCATCTCTACTCATACTTTTGTATCATAATATGCTATTCCTAAATGCATAAGTGAATAGTTTACTATGAATTAAAATGGTAATGTACACAGCAAAGTCAACAACAAATCTCTCGATTCTCACGAGAAAACCCGAAAAGACACACTGGTGAATGTGCACCCTTAACATCCCCAGAATCCAGAAGCGTACCCCAATCGCCACAAATCACAACGACCGATGCAGCACCGCTCCGTTTTAAAATTGCATGAGACTAGACAGGCGGAAATGAGTCCGGAAAATGAGTGAGTGGTGTGTTTGTGTTCGTCGACAAGTTTCGCCAAATGGGCGGACAGGGGCGGCGACGCTAATGAGTGCATCGGGTCGACGGTGCCCGGAACAAGACAATAAACTAATTAGTTTCTGTCTGCCTATGCTGTCCTATTCGGAAATTTTCACTTTTGGACGGGTTCGTCTTTTGAGGAGGTTTGTTGCCGATTGAGCGGCTAAGATCAAAGATATTTTGGTGGTTTTGCTATACACGGAGTATAGACCTTACTTACTTTCTTTTACTTCATATTCCGAAAGAATGAGAAATATATACTGTTGAAACTTCAGAGTGAAAAGTAAACATAGGGAAGGCCTTATGCGTGAATAGTACTGCATTGTGATCAACCAATCTCTAGAGTGAGATGGAAAGCCAAAGCATTCAACTGGTGGAGTGAGGTGAAGTAAACAATAGGTTAGAGTTTCATTTTTACAATTTCTGAATAGGTTACAGCATTTTCGTAATTTTGCAAAAGCTATAATTATCCGAATTTTCTTAAGCAACAATAACTGCCACCAAATCAGTAAAACAATTCAGTTTATGAACGTCAAATCGAAACGAACATGTAAACACAACTGCCCGAACAACTAAACAGCAGCAGACGATGGATGTTGCCAAACTGACAGAATTGTCTATAGCAGACTTCAGCTGTTAGAATAGGTGCCATAAACCAATTATCGTAATACGAAATGAAGATATGGCACAAGTTCGCAACGCTGAATGTTGTTCGCGTTCATAAACAGATTCTACTTGGCTGCGTCAACAAATGCGTGAAGGCATCTCTAGGTTTACTTATTACTCTGAGGATGAACACTAATAAACAGTACTCATTTGTTATGAAGTTTTAAAATCTACTTACGAAACATTTCAGCAAGTATCTAGTGAAATGTGTAGTAAGTGTCCAGCATCTAGTCATTTATGGTTTACTGGAGTGAAGCAACAGCCTAGCTACGAAACCGAAAATAATTCAAGGATCAAGTCCACCGTTTGAATGATGTGAGGTGGTTATCCTGTTTCTGACAATATAACTGTCGATAAATCATGATTGAGGTGATATTTAGCATAGATATTCAACACCAGAAAGTCGAATAGCCTTGAAAAAAAATCAAAGGACATATGAGGGAAAATTGTATGTATTCTGTCAGGTCAAAAATGTTCGTTTTGTATATGTGTTGGTGAAAAAAACAGTATTTTTCAGAAAATTCCAAGGACAGCTGTCTCAACTGAAACAATTTCTGCATACCTTAGCGAAAAGAGTTATGTTGAGATATGTTTAGTGAAAAGGAATTTTTACCCAATTAACTTTATATGAGTAAGTTGACTGTGACAAAAAACGAATACACCTGAATTAATTTCATTTATTATACAGTGTGTTTGGTCATGACTTAGCTATAATTTAAGGGCATTTATCGACAAAAACATCCATATTGGAGAGTTTACCCCCTCAGTTTTGGAGAAGCTAACTTTTTAAATTTACTTTTTTATTTTAGTTTACCCTTCCTAATAATATCGATATCTTTGGACATAAAGGTCCTACAGATGTGAAAAAATGTTTTTTGAAAGATGATACTACCGCCTTCTTTTGAAGTGGAACAATATAAAAACATATAACTTAGAAATGTTATAAAAAAATTCTTTATAGAAAAGTTTTATGTACTGATTTTCTTAGTAAATTCGCAATAGTACAAGAACCAGCACATTTAACTATATTTTTTTCTCAACACAGGATGTTAGCTACAAAACGATACCAACATAATTTCTGTAAGTTACATATTTAGAAAGTAATTGCTTTTCGAACATGACACTTATGAAAATTGATAAAATAAAAAAACCCAGTACTATACTTTCGATAATTTTTAATGATCAAACAAACAAATTAATCATGAAAATTGCTCAAAATGGCCACCTCTCCTCTGTAGACAGGCAGTGGCCTGCATGACAACCTGTCTTGTGTCTTTTGCTCGCGTAGTGATCATGTTCGAGCAGCAATAACTCTCAAATTATGTAATTTACAGAAATGATGTACTTGCTGTTTTGTAAATAATATCCTTGCGTATTAAATCATTGAAAAAAATTATACTTAAATGTGCTAGTTCTTGTACTGTTGTGGATTTACTAATAAAATCAGTACATATTTTTACTAAAACTTTTTTAGAGAATTTTTTTTAGGCGTTTAGTTAAATATTTTTATATTGTTATACGTCGATGAAAACATTTTTTAACATCTGTAAGTTCTTTATGTCCAAAGAAATCGATATTATTCGGAAGGGTCAACGAGAATAAAAAAGTTAATTTCAAATGGGGGCTACTCCAAAACTAAGGGGGTAATCTTCCAAATTTGAGTGTTTTTGTCGATAATATTAGGTATATTTGATGCCCTTAAATTATCGCTAAGTCATGACCAAACACACTGTATAAGTGTTACAGGCTTTAACTTCAGTGTTCTATGAAATATACTCAAAATTGAAAGAAATGTAGTGTCATTCTTCACCACTCACTCCTCATGCATAGTGAGTGAAAAACAACATCTTCGAGTTCAGGAATGTGGCTTTACGAGATGATTATAATATTTTTCCGTAAACCTTTGAAGTACACTGTTATAAGAAAATTATGAAAAAATCACTTGATCACTTTCTGATACAAATTCGAATAGGAGTAACTATCTCAAGGTTCATTTGCTTTGTAATTTTTACACGGTGATAAAAGACCATCCTAATGAAATAAAATAATGAAACATATCTCCACAGCTGAAAAAACAATTGTTGATTTCGATTCTGCCAAATAGTTAAATTAAAATAATTTGACCGATGGCTAATTCAACTAACGCACATTTGCGGCTTATCCCCAAGTGATCAAACGAAATACGTATTCCTAAGCATCCTTCAAGTTCCGATAAATAACAAACCCTATCAGAAACCAATGAAAAACATTGGTACAAATTCGAATTGGAGTAACTCTCCCAAAGATTAAGTTGTCTTGAAATAATTACACACAAATTAAAAACTATTCCAATCGAATCAACTGAATAACATTTTTCCCTTCATATTATAAGAAAATCGCTAAAATTCAATTCTTTCGCAAGCAACAAACCCAAAAAACAGTTAAACTAATCTAACTGACAAAAGCATACATCAAACAGGGCAATAGAGCAATTTGACCGTTGGCGATTTCGACTAATGCAGTTCACTTATTGCGGCTTCGCCACAAGTGATCAAACGTAACAAACAGTTAATAGGAAGGTAATCCTTAATTAACGTTACGTCTACGTGGCCCTAATCCACTCCCACATCTCATCAAAGACTATTTACATGTGCAGAATGCGTTTAGCAGCTCACTCCAAAACCGTACAGGATAAAAGGATTATGTAAAATTGGTACTGGACGCCGCCATTTACAGCGATTAACAGGTTTACTTATTTTTTTGCTGTTGCTTTTGAAGCGTGTAATTCCAAGGAATTAAATATTGTGTTTCAGGGAAATGACCTGGCTTTGTTCCCTGAAATTTCTGGTTAAAAATTTCAGCTTTTCATGGTATATTCTTGTCACTAGCATATGTTATGAGTTTTAAAGCTAAGACCATTTTTATATTCTATGTGCATTAAGTGTCATTATCATGTCACATAACGTACAATTACTCGCCACTTGGGCCATTCGTTCGTTACTCAAGCTCTTCGCTTCACATGTGACTCACAATCGTTTCTCCAAAGTTAACTAATTAAGTATAACAAGAAGCTACAGTGTTCCATATTAATAAACTCCATACAAACATTATAAAACACATATCACACTCATAGGCACATAAAATTTGAGGTCCGAAACTCATTATACAGTGTGTTTGGTCATGACTTAGCGATAATTTAAGGTCATCAAATATACCTCGACAAAAACACCCAAACTTGGAAGTTTACCCCCTTAGTTTTCGAGTAGCCCCATTTCATATTTACTTTTTTATTTTCGTTGACCCTTCGAAATAATATCGATTTCTTTGGACATAAAGGTCCTACAGATGTGAAAAAAATGTTTTTTGAAAGATGATACTATCACCTTTCATTGAAGTATAACAATATACATTCAACTTGAAAACGCCATAAAAAAATTCTTTGAAAAAGTTCATAGTAAAAATATGTACTGATTTTCTCAGTAAATCCGCAATATTACAAGAACTAGCACATTGAAGTATATTTTTTTCAATGATTTAACACGCAAGGACACAAGCTACAAAACAACACTCACATCATATCTGTAAGTTACATAATTTGAGAGTTAGTGCTGCTCGAACATGATCACTAGGTACGCGAGCAAAAGACACAAGACAGGTCATCATGAAGGCCACCTGTCTACAGAGCAGAGGCGGCCATTTTGAGCAATTTTTTAGGATTAATTTGTTTGTTTGATTATTGAAAATTATCGAAAGTACAGTACTGAGGTTTTTTTTATTTTATCGATTTTCCTAAGGGTCATGTTCGAACAGCTTATAACAGCAATAACTCTCAAATTGTGTAACTCACAGAAATGATGTGAGTGTTGTTTTTTGCGTGTGTCCTTGCGTGTTGAATCATTGAAAAAAAAAATACTTCAATGTGCTAGTTCTTGACCTATTGCGGTAATTTGTACTGATTTTCTCAGTACAAATTTTTAATATGAACTTTTTTAAAGAATTTTTTTATGGCGTTTTCAAGTTGAATGTTTTTATATTGTTATACTTAAATGAAAGGTGGTAGTATCATCTTTCAAAAAACATTTTTTTCACATCTTACGACCTTTATATCCAAAGAAATCGATATTATTTGGAAGGGTCAACGAAAATGAAAAAGTAAATTTGAAATCGGGGCTACTCCAAAACTAAGGGGGTGAACTTTCAAATTTGGGCGTTTTTTGTCGATAAAGTTAGGTATATTTGATATTTGAAAATAACAGAAATATTGAAAAGTATAAGATATCAATAACTCAGAAACTAAGTAACAGGAACGAATACACTCCCACTTTGAATCGAAGACTATTTACATGTGCAGAAGCAGAATTCGTTAAGCAGCTTACTTCAAAACCTCGCAGGATAAAAAGGTTATGTAAAATTGGTACAATTGGTACGTACGCATTTCCAACAATTAACAAGTTTATTAATTTTTTGCTGTTCCTCTTGAAGCGTATAATTCCAACGAATTAAATATTGTGTTTCAGGAAAATTACCTGGGTTTTATCCTCAGAGGAAGAAGTAAACTTACTTCTCGTTATCTTCGTGCCCCTCACAAAATTTCACAGGAATTTAAGCGTTTTCAAATATTGAAATTCGAATTGAAAGAGTGGTTAAAAGTTCTAATATCAATAACTTCGAAACTATCCGACTGATTCGACTTTTAAACGAAAGGTCTTAAAATTTCAAAGTCTTAACTTTATCCGTTCGAGAGTTATCGTGTTTTTTGTCGGCAGGACAAAATAACTTTTTAACTCGTGTTCTTCATAGGTTAGCTCAACTATGTATTTTCAGACTACATGTATTACTCTGAATTAGAGACATTTCTGTACAAACGAATGCACAAAGTACTCACCATCACCTCAATATTTTGTAGATTATAAGCATCTTTCCAATAAAAAATATTTATGGATGATCAGCGACCATATTGAATAGAGGTACATTTTATGTCCTCAACTGTAACAATTTTTCCCTATTCAATATGATTTGATCGAAGTAAAATACCTGAAATATTACTGCCTCATTACGTGAGAACACTGGTCTCCGTTTCTTGATCTTGCTATTTCATACGAAATATAAATTTCCTACAGATATGCATCTTGAACTAATTGGTCGAATCAGGTAACATAAAATACGATCGTATAAACCTAGCCTGCATGCAGAATGCAAATAAAATGGAGGTAAATGTAACAAAGAGATATTTTATTGCACAAACAAAATCTTCACAATTCGCACGGTGTTATTACCGCGGACGTATTTTATACGAGAAAAAGGTCATTTTCATTCTTGTATCCTGCGTTGCGAAGAGCAGTACCTATTTACTCGAATAGTTATATCACTTCCTTGATTGTCTTTGAATGCGACAGAGAATTTGCAAGGCTGATATGTTCAGAGATGATAATAACCATAACTTTTACTGACGATAAAGCCGACGGTATGCTTGGATTTCTCTTTAGTTGTCAGTATATTTGAAATATTCTTTATTTCGTTTTGTCTGAGATATTGAGGAACAAAAATTATGAATAGCCATATTTTATGGAACCTTGCACGATTAGGCTGGTTAACTAGGACAATCTCGAAGTTATCGTGCTAATGGACGACCGGACCCACAGACAGAATTGAATTTGACCACGGATTCGTCTTCAGGGAGTCGAACCCTTTCGTTTTGAGACCTCGAAATTCGAAAAACCCAGATATATGTGCAAAACGATATATAGCACTCGTTTAAGTAGTCGATCGCTCAAAAATAATGACATTGAATGACATAACTTCTCTTCCGCAAATTCTCCGTTTTCCGAGGTGGAGGTGTGATAAAGTTTCACTTAAAGAAAGACTCAAAAGAATTAAACATTACTGGTGTATTCAAACTCACGACCATACTTGAACTCTAAGTTTGAATTCGTAACAAAATATCTCTCTTATTTTTTCTATGCATGGGCGCCGTTGTGATCCCAAAAAATTAAACATCTATATTATGGAAACTGTTGATGGTGAAGTTTTGTAGACCGATATTTGGCCATGTAAAATACATTTTTTAAAATGATTTCACATGTACGACAATTACGACTTTGTTATTTTAATGAAATATCTAGTTTTTAAATTTCTTCATTACGATTGGCCATGGAAATTTGGCATATTCCACTGTGTATATAAAAATTTTAGGTTATGTTCCTCATTTTCTTGTCAGATTGATACGCAATGTTGTCAATATTGCATAGAGTTTGTCTGATAACTCGCAAGCTCGTAGGACTACGCCGGGTACATTCGGCAAACGTTGACTTTATTTTACGTTATGTCAGCAAATACTGCCAACTTCAGATAAATAAAAAAACGCCTACTATGTGCTCAACCTTTCGTGAACGGACTATACCTACCACATCAATATCTAATGAGTTGTTAAAATTTTGACTCAAATCTCAAATATTGAGCGAACTAAAGACATTTTCGTTACACTCCCATTTGATCTAAAATTTCGAAATATAATTAATAACTCAAAAACTTTTGAATATAGGTATGAAAAAGTTATAATGAATAGATTAAATATTTGATGAAATGTGAAATTATTTTAAAAATGTACCTTATATGACCAAATATCGGTCCACAAAATTTGAAATCTTTACCATCAATAGTTTCCATAATAATCTGATAGGCCACTCACCGTGGGTCACCCGATATAGGTACCTACTCATGCAGCTCTACAGAAAAGCCTGTTAGGAGAAAAGAATAAAAAAAAATCATGTATTATTTTTGAAAATCGTTACTGTCAAATACCAACAATGTTTGTATCCATTGAATGTTTCACTTTTAATGTGATTAATGATATTTTGAATTCATTTCACTATATTCGATCATAAGTTAAGTTCAAACATCTTCTTAGAGACATGCCAATTTTAAGATAATGTATTGAAATTGAAATTTCCAAATGTGTTTTAATTACCGTTAACATTCAGAGTTGAAATTATGCGCCACCCGGTAAAAAAATTCGATGCTTCAATATAAGAAATTGCTCATCCAATCTGACTCCAATAACATAAGCTTTGACATCTTACGGTCTCTTAATCTCACGCTCATTTAAAATTCAAATGAGCCTTAGCGATACTCATCAGAGTGAGGAGGGATTATGCCCATCGAATTCTCAACATTTTTTTTCACGTTTTCTGAACAGCCATTCGGAAAATGCGTTACATTAGAATTCACTTTAAATTCTAACTTAATCGCCTTTTAATTTGGTTCTTTGTCATCGCTTCGGAGTGAGTCAAACAGATAAGCTTCCTGTTTTTGTCCGAAGAAATCGATCGAAGTTGTTAGTTCCACGTCGAGTTATCCCAAGGTTGGCATTATTTGTTGTTCGATTCTGAAAGTGTTAATTAAATCCATTGGAGAAGAGTCCCCTCGTGGGATCCTCGTTTTGTTGACATGGGAAGTCGGATATCACCAAAGACAGCTCTTTGATGGCATTGAAACCGAAATGGACGCTGATTGAAATTCGAAGAATTCAACGCGATGATACCACTTCTATGGCTGAATAGTGGTTTGTCGATAAAATTCAAATGTACATCAATTTTTTTAACAAAATCATATCGATCCATCGCTAAAGTTTTGAATTGGTCGAAAAAGCATGTTTTGAAAAGATCAAGAAAAGCCTATTTGCTATTACCGCAAAATTTTATATGGGACTAGCTGATCCGGCAACCGTTTCTTGCCTTATAAATTATAAATAACCTAGATACCGACTGCAGCGCCACCTGTCGGGCTGATTTGTGAATCTAAACCATTCTCGAATCTCCACGAACACACACAAAAAATTTCATCAAAATTGGTCCAGTCGTTTAGGAGGAGTTCAGTCACATACACACGCACACAAGAAATATATATATTAAGATTTGAGATTGATACCAAATATATGAATGCAGAATCTCAGCACAATCGGAATTATATTCTGGAAATTATTCAAATATGTAAAATATAATAATTACTAAAATTAATTCTATGGTTCTGATGATGCGATCCTTTTGAAGTTCAGTATTCAGTATATCGGTTGTGACTCACAAAATAAATTTCACTTGAATCATTTATCCTGTTGTGAAAATATAGAGGTTCTTCTTTTCAATATTCCAATCGAATTTTTTATGGTTCTGTTGACACTATGGCCAAAATATTTTGCATGAAGATTCAGTATAACAGTGTTGAAGTAACGGCAAATATATGCTTTAAGATGTTTTATTCTTCTACATAAAAACGACGCCCTATGCGAAGAAAAAGCGAGATAGATTTTTTGGTACGAATTCAGCGGAGAATTCAAGTATGATTTTTATTTTGAAAAATCTTATTGGCGTTTCATTTTTTCAATGATTGCAATGAAATAATCACTCAATTTCAATTGACTGAACTCATAAAGATTCAAAATTCACTTCGTTACGAAATAAATGGAATGTGAAATATCGGAACCTATAAGAGAAAAAAATATTGTCACGACTTGGATGGGCAGAAGATTTTGTTTGGCGAATTAAAAACATGAAGTTCACAGTTTCGGCAGATATCGAAGAAGCCGTATTTTAGACAGTTGCCTCATTTTGTATACTGCATCACCCTGAAATCTACCAGAAGGTTTCTGGCATTGAATGCAGAAAACTATTTGTTTTTGATCTAAACTCACCCCCTGTAACCTTTGTAGTCCAGTCTGTCATTACAAGATGTAAATTTAAAATTTAACGTTTGCATGTACCTTGTGTTTTATTGTTCCAACTGTAAACTATGAAACATAGATAAATAGTGGATGTGAAACATTGGATTTTGGTATAGCATAAGTTAAATTACTCTAGTATAGTGAGCTCAACCATTTGATCCCAACATTTATGCCAAGGATTTATTCTAACTCAACCACAGAACCTAAAATATAAAAGATGCCTAATTTTGGATAGGGAAGGTAGCCCACAATTGGATATCCAAAATCTGGAACTCGGTGTTAATTTCTATTTTTTTGTAATGCCTAAGAAAGGTCTGCTTTTTGAAAAATTAAATATGGAAAACATAAGAAATGCCATCAACGCTACTTGAGAAGAAAATTTACGATTTCACCGAAATAATTTCGAAATAAAGACATGTTTTATTATTATTTTTAGTGAATAAACTACAACATGAATGTTCAGTTATTTTCAGTTTTACTGAATTGAAATACATCTTTTAGTTTCCAGATAATTCCAAAACTTATCGAAAAAATACCGACAAATACCGAAAGAACTTTTCAGATGAAATAATACTAACTATCCAACGTCCTTTTTTCATGCGTATAGTCCTTATCTGAAAGCTCATATTTCTTTTTATCTCGAATCAACTCATTCCCAACCTCAGACAAGATGTGACTGAATCGGAATTCAAATAAAATAACTCATCTTCGATAGATTTTAATTGGAATAAAAGATTGACAGTTATGATAGTGCACACCGCAGAAGGCAAGTACAACTGCTTCTCCCTCTTGCTCATGTCAATGGTAGTTGTTTTCGTGTTATCGATACATCGAACACAGATCTGCCGTTTCTCATGATTGATGATGGTATTCGAAGGTTGTAATAGCGAATAAAATTTTACTATCAAGCGTGAATAATTTGGTTCTGGCTCCTAGTAACAGAATTCCTGAAATAACCTCTCGCGTATATGTTGACCAATATTTTGAATGAGTAAGTAAGGCTATTTTCAATCATAAATAGTTATTTAATGAAGTAGTTTATCAATCGATAGAGTCTATTACAAGATTTTTTCATCTACTGTAATATACAGGGTGTATGTAAAGAAATGAGAGGGACATTGAGGGATGATTCCTTGATAAAAATAAGCAGGGGTAGTTCAAATCATTTTTTGTCGAAATCGACCTCAGGTTGTGATCCGATGGTATGTCCGCGCCAGGATACGTTTTACAAGAAATAACCGCATTGCGATATCTCCTGTTTATCATAATAAAGTCGATTTGATTCCTCACGATTCTATGGTTGTTGTCGGCTGGGGATCTCCAAGTGTATAGTCTTCGGGGGGGTAGTTTAAAAAATGTGTTCATGATTGTGATGTCCACTTCTTGACAGAATTCAATTAGTCGTTCTCCTCTCTCATTTCTTACTCCCAGTCCAAAACCACCAACCACATCCTCCACCTTTCCCTGTCCGATCTTAGCGTTCATGTCTCCCATTATTATGTTAAATTCTTCCTTCTTTGTATGTTTAAGAGCAGTTCTAAGTTGTTCATAGAAATTCTCTATTTCTTGATCGTCGCTTTCGGATGTCGGTGCATATGACTGTATGATGTTGAGGTCGAATGGTTTAGCCTTGATCTTGATTAGCGCGACTCTATTCGAAATCGGAATGAACCCCTTTACGGCTTCATTGGTTTGGTTATTAAGTATTATTGCTACTCTATTTCTGGTTCTGGTGGTATTATCTCCAGAGAAGTATATGTGAGTTCGTCTATTATGCAGTGTCCGGAGTCCGGCCATCTTGTTTCGCTGCATCCTAGTATGTCAATCTGGAGTCGTTTCATCTCTTTCACTATATTGGCAGCCTTTCCGGGTTGGTACATACTCTGCACATTCCACGTGCCAATTCTCTTTTTTTACCCTTCCCTACTTATTATAAAAAGGCAAACATCCACTGTTATGTCTCCTCCTGATCATTTATCAAAGAATCTGGAGAACATGTTGTTGCAATAAATCAGGAGCTCAGCTTTATTATAACCAGATTTTCATAATCTTTCATTCTCTAGTCTACTCCCCTATTGATTTAATCTGTGCTATTATCGATTTGTGCAGTCCAATATGGCACACTATCCCCTAAGATTCATAAATAACATCAAAGCAAGCGAAATCTGCCAACCCCCTTTCTGTTTTACACATGAATGACAACTGGGATGTTGATATTGAACTGGCAATCCTGAAACACTGTGAAAATCCGTCGTTTTGTTTTCGCTGAATAGTGTAAGAAATTTGAGAAAGCCCTGACCAGGTGCCTCCGAGCGCTCGTTCATTAATGGTGCAATGAGATGAGGCTATTACTTTTACAAAATTTTGTATAGGACTTAAATATAGAAGATTAATACTAAATATACTACTCCACAAGAGTTAGGGATATCGTATTCAATCGTATTGAGAAGTACACAATCTTCGAAAAAATCGCTGTATAAAATCATTTCCGCCGACCTCGAAATAAAAGGTGATTATCATGTGTATGAAATTAAGCATTAATGACCCATTTTGATGCTCAATTTTTTAGCCATTTTAATTGCAATCGTCATGGCAACCGTACACGAAGTATTCAGAAGCACTATGACAAATGTCAAAACTCTACTGGAACATAGAAACATAGAAATTCCATTATGTCAAATGTATGTCTTGCGCAAAATGAGAATGTATTTCAATCAAGAATTTATACACTATTCATGTTGAGATCGTCGGAAAATCTTGTAATCAATACGGTTATTAATCTAGCGACTAATGGTCTTGAAGTATTAACGCGTTCGTTCAGCTCACGCATTAAATATCTTGACCATTAGTCGCTGTCTTTAATAACCTAGTTGATTGAATAACTATTAAAATTCAATAACAACTTGAATCAATTCAATAAAAAACAGTAGAGACATTTCGTCAATCTGGTCGCCTTTTTCTGAAGTTTGGTTCTTTACATATGCTTCATGAATGTTCTTATTTTGAAATGGAGTCAGTTCATCAACGGCCTCGATTTTTAACGAGTTTTCTGAAAATGACAAGACGTAAATTAACAACGCTGAGGCTAATAGGTCTATCGGAATGCTACAGGGTAGTCTAACTCAGATTGTTGTAGCGGAAAGGCTCCAAGTCAGCCAAAGTGTGATATCTCGACTTTGGAATAGGTTCAGGGAGACCAGGTTTCGTGTTGGAAAGACCAAGGCTTGGTGGGAGACGAAAAACAACACCTACTCATGATCGTTTCATCATCGTTTCGGAGAGAAGAAACTTACATCTACGTGTAGAATGCTACGGAATACTCTTCAAAATTCAGACGGTGTCCAAGATTCCATCGAAACCATCAGACGACGTTGAGAGAGGTGAATCTAGGTTCCAGACGTCCATTAAAAGGAGTTCCATTAACACGAGACCATAAGCTTCAAAGATTGGAATATCAATTGAACGATCAATGGTGTAGTGTCCTTTTCACTGATGAATCCAGATAGGGATGATTTTCAGATTCTCGAAGAATAAGGGTATGGACAATCCCACGCATAGCCCGTAATCATCGCTATGTCCAAGTCCATTCCGAGGGGGTAGTGTTATGGTATGGGCCGGGATATGTTTCAACGGGCGCTCAAATCTACACAATTGTCCTGGGAATATGAGGGCCTTACACTATAGGGAGCATTTCATTGACAATGTGCCAAATTTTCACGCTGCTATTGGTAAAACTTTTCAATTTCTAGACAATAACGTTGAACAGAACTGGGCAACCATAGTTGCGAATGCGCGCAAGGAGCTTGGTATTCCACATTTGCCAATACATCCGCCTTTACCAGATTTGCATTGCATGAACATGCATGGATGTGCTCCAAAGAAGATAAGACAATCATCAACCTACCCTAGAATCCTATGATCTGAGAGAGCTTCTGTCCCGTTTATGGAACCAAATTCCTCAAGAAATGTTCAACAACCTCGTGTGTAGTTTGCAAAGATGTCAAGCTGTTATTGATACCCGTGGAGGCCATATATTGTATTGGTATTCTTAAAAGTTTGAATTCTCTGGGAATAAAATTTCGTTATTTAATACGATTCTTTTTAACCACCCTGTATACCTGCGGCCCTACAGGCTAAATTAATTTTATCTCCTTCAACTTGTAATCATATTGATATGAATTTCCATCACAAAATCTCATTAAAATATTTTTTTTGTGATTTTAGTCAATATTCCTAACTCATGTGGAAGCGGTTTAAATAAATGCGAAATCTCAGAACGATGGAAATGATATTCTGGAAATTATTCAAAAAAGGAAATATGTAAAAACTTCCCAATTAAAAGAATTCAATTCTATGGTTCTGATGATGCGGACATCTTGAAATTATACATACACATTATGTATATCAATCTTCATACAAAAATAAATTTCACTTAAATCGAATATCTTTTTATGGAATATGGAGATTCTTCTTTTCAATACTCCAATTGAATTCCTATGGCTTGGATGATGCGATCTTCTTGAAATTTTGCATGAACGTTCAGTAATATCAATCGTCATAAACAAAATAAATTTCACTTGAATCGGATATCTCCTTATGGAAACCTGTAATTTCTTCTTTTCAATATTTCAATTGAATTTCCCATGGTTCTGTTCACACTATGGCCACATATGTTGCATGAAGCTTATATGAGCATCTTGCATGTGGCCGCAAAATTGAATTTCGATTAGTTTCGTTTTGTCGGAGATATTTAGGAACAAAAATTTTGAATGACCTTATTTCATTCAACACCCAGTACGATTTGGCTGGTTAACGAACTTAACCGCGGCATTTGAGAACCGAACTCACCCTGAAAATCTCAAGTCTCTTGGACAATCCTTTCGAAATTTATAGTGCTTACGGCCGTACGGCCCCACAGACAGAATTGAACTCGACCACGGATTCGTCGTCCGAGAGCTGGCACGAATTTAGGGTAGGTATTTGAGGCAAGCTGAAAACTTGTCAGATACCTCTCCTATTATATCCCAACCCGGGATTGTAGACCTGGCTGTTGAGTAGCGGGGCTAAATCAACCCCTACATTTAAAATAAAAATATTTATTTTTTTTTCCCAAAAATATATTTGAGGCAATACGCAATTTATATATGTTGCAGAGTAATGCTTTATAAATACTAAAAAATAAGCCAGATAATTTAATCGGGGTTTTAACATTGCCAGACGCGTGCAAAAATATTTTGCAAAAAATGTTTTTGAGGCAGCTTGAATTTTAATAGAGTGTTATTTATAACTTAAAAATAAGATTCCCAAAAAGACAGATCATTTCGGTAGGGCTTTCTACCTGCCAGCCATTAAAAATGTAGGGGTTGATTTAGCCCCGCTACTCACCAGCCAGGTCTGCAATCCCGAGTTGGGATATAATAGGAGAGGTATCTGACAAGTTTTCAGCTTGCCTCAAATACCTACCCTAAAATTCGTGCCAGCTCTCCTACTATCACAATGACGAACCCTATCGTTCAAGACCTTTTTAGGCTGAAAATTCTAAAATTACAGACATTTGGCAAAACAATGTAGCACTCGTGTAAGTAGAACGAGCGCTTAAAAAGTTATCGATTGAAATTTAATCGGAAGGATTCTGGATTTCTAGAATTTTTTTTAAAATTTTCACTTCCAGTCTCTGAAACAGAAATAATCGAAAATTTTTGATTGAGATGAAATGATCCTGCGAAAACCTTTGCACTTATTTGTCAGGAGCATATTGGTTCTGAAAAAATTGTTGCCTAACAGTAAACTAAAAAAAGGAAATAAATGAAAAGGATAATGAAACGTTGTCTATATCAGACACCTTCTTCAGACAACTCGTAAAAATCTTCGGAATTGTGTATTTTTAGTATGCAGTCTAAAGGCCTGGTTTCGGTAGGCATGCAGCAGCTGCAAGCAGCCGCTGCTTGCGTCCGCTGCTACGTCGGAGTGGTTTCGCTTGTGCAGCAGCTGCATGCAGCCAAACCAAACTATCGGCAGTCGCAGTGAGAATTCGACAGTCATGGAGTATGTACTTGCGCTCCATATTTTAGAAGAAGAGCAGAGTGAAATAATTCTGAAATACATGAAATGAGAAATAGAAAAGGCGAGCTGTACATTTATTGTATAAAAACAGCAGTGAGGAAGGTACCTTCAACAACCTCATAACAAGCATCTAATAGATGATGAAGAAAATTCCATAGTTTTTTTCGGTTAAACAGGAATCAGTTCAATTATGTGCTACAAGCTATCAAAGAAAATATTAATAATGGTAACAAAAACGTGAGAACGGTTCGAATTTTGTATATTAAATTGTAAAAAATGGTTCGCATTCTCATACTGAATTAAATTAAAAATATCAAAAATAATATGCGTTTTTACCTGTTTTTCCCCCCCATATTCGAGGCGATCTTTTGCGATATATTATCCTTTATGCCATTATTTTTATACTCATTGTGAGATCATATAGTTTCTATTCATAGACACTAATTCTATCAGCATCATTTCCTCGTCCCCGCGAAAATCTATCTACACTCTGAACACTCATTTTTCACCCAACGTATGCTGCAGGGACGTCGCACAGACTGGTACCGTCCGAGCAGTCGGCAGTCAGGACGTTGCAGCCGCTGTTGCGATCGTGGCTCAAGCGAAACCACTTCTTCCTAGTTCCGAAGAAGCAGTGTATTTCAGAGCTGCAACGGCTACTTTCAGATGCATGCAGCGGCTGCACAAGCGAAACCAGGCCTTAACTTTCAATTAGACTGCAAACGGCCAATGACCAAAACATCACTTGCGAACACGTGCAATATCAACTCGCCAATCTCATATTTGAGCAAGAAGATCTAGCGTGAGGCAAAAAAGCCAGATTGGTATTTATTGTCAGTCTTGCCCCTACGCTCGTAATCGGGAATGCATTCAATGAAACGAAAATACATCCGGCGGATGCAGCATTAGTTTCGGTCAGCAGAAAGAGCCTTCCACATTATATCGGGATCGATTCCAGGACAATCCGGTGATATCTTTCTCGTGGAAGCTTCCTAGAGATCCCCTGAAGGACCTTCACATCAGATCTTTTTCCCATATATATTGAGAGATATAGAATAAATGGAGCACACATTTTTCCATAATACACTCACCGGCAAAATAATTGATCCAGTCAAAAAATCGATCAAGTTTGTTAATTCTTGAATATGTTATTTCATTTCCGATTCGATTCAACATTTTTTTTTCAATTGTAGGTTCATACTCAATCACCCATCAGTTTTGAATTTTATACAGGTGACACAATAGTATATCATGCAACGAGCGTATAATTATATCTATTATTCGCGAGGTGAAGTTTAGGCCACGAGCCGTAGGCGAGAAGCATACTATACTTTATCCACGACTGTTGTTTATATTTCTTGAAGATTTTTACATTTGGCGACCTCGATGAGACCCTTCTATGACAAGCGGGGAAAAAGTCAGAAAAAAGCTTCAATTGATATAATGAAAGTAGATTGGGCCCTCGATTGACAAGGTATACCCTTATTTGTAAGTTGGAGTACTTTATAGTACTGAAGAAATACCAATTCAAAGAACATTATATCAAAGCTGAATTTATGAAGCATCTGGCATCAGTGAATTGAAATCTGAATATTACCTTGTGATTAATGGGTATTATTGAGACAAGCACAGAGACTACAATGGACGGATTTTACAATAGTCGTGGGTAAAATCTATTTTGTCACCTCAACTTCAGAAACAGCCCCGGTGTGTTTTTAGTTGTTCTACCCTGTGACTTCTTATTTCATCATCAAGACATATCTTCTCTTGAGTATTTAATTCTCCATCTATAATAATAGCTCAATTTTTGTTGAAGATACAGGGTTTTCAGTCAAAATTAAATTTCGCTAAGGCTACAACAGTACTTCAATAAATTACACCTAAAATTCTGACCTATGAAAACAAAATGAAAAGAAAAGTCAAAAACAGAAGGTGTGCCCCCCAGACGCGGATAACAGGTGCAGTTTGTTTCGGCTTGTCTCCATTAAGGTTTAGTTCATTGGTGGGGCAATAATGCTATTAGCTGAAAATTTTGTATACGACTCGAAATGCATGCATGAATGCAAAATCTCAGCAGGATCGGAGTCATATTTTGAAAATTATGCAAAAATTGAATTTTGTAAAAGATCAACAATGAAACATTCAGTATATCAATCTTCAATCACAAAATAATCTTGAATCGAATATCTGTTCATGACGGTTGTGTTAACACTATCGCCACAAATTTCGCATGAGGCTTGTTAAGGGTATCTTACATGTGGCCGCAGAATTTCATTTCGATCGGTTTCGTTTTGTTTGAGATATTGATGATCAAAATTTGAATGGCCATATTATAGGGAACACCCAGTACGTTTCGGCTGATTAACAAACCTAACTGCCGCATTTGGGAGCCAAAGTCATCCTGAAAATCTCAAGTCTCTAGGACAATCCCTTCGAAAGTTATCTTACTAACAGACCTACGGACAGAATTGAGATTGACCAGGGATTCTTCATCACAAAGTCGAACCCTATCGTTTGAGACAATTTCGGCTCAAAATTCTAAAATTACAGACATTTGAGCAGAACGATCTAGCATCGTTTAAGTAGAACGATCGTTAAAAAAAGCGATTCGAAAAACGTTCAAATTTTCAGGGCACATGTTGCATTTGAATAAAAAATAAATTCACGAAGGAGAAGAAAGAGATCCATAGTTGTCAGAATGTTTTCTTTTGAATTATTATTCTAATAGTATGAAAAATTGTAAGCAAAAGCTTATTCCCAATCTCAAACATTATTGTTGGAATTGAAATGAGTTATATCACCAAAACAAACGATATAGCACTCTACGCCTAGCAACAGAGCTACAAATGATTAGTTTTTTGACAAAATACTACCTGGAAGCCACCTGTGCCATTCAGTGCAGGACAGTCCGTAGTTTATTCCCACCATGTTTTAAACACGAAAATGCCATTTTTTTATATGTTATTTACAAAAAACAACAAAAATACGCGTTCTTTTAGTTTTTTCGTTGCAAAATGGAAACTATTGATGCAGTGATAACGTTGCAATGGCATGAATTGTAGAGAATTACATTGTGAAGAGAATGATGGGTCAAACGATCCGATCGAATCATTAAAACTGGAGAAAAGCGGAAAAAACCGGAAAATTGCGTGTTTTTTCTTTTAACTCATAACTCTGCCATTTTGCAATATTAAGAACTGAAACTTCACACGATAGTAGCTATTGACGTGCAATTCATGTGTGCCAAAATTGGATTCGGTCGGATAAATAGTTTTCACATAATCCCATTTGAATTTTTTGGACATATTTTCGCGGAGAGCTGGATGCGTTTGAGGTCGTCCGATTGAAATTAAAAAAATTGATTTGGAAAGAAGACGTGATCAGTAACAAAACGTCTATTCTGATTTTTCAATAAAATGTCGTGTGAAGTTTCAGTTCTTAATATTGCAAAATGGCAGAGATATGAGTTAAAAGAAAAAACACGCAATTTGCCGTTTTTTCCCGCTTTTCTCCAGTTTTAATTATTCGATCGATCGTTTGACCCATCATTCTCTTCACAATGTAATTCTCTACATTCATCCCATTGCAACGTTATCACTGCATCAATAGTTTCCATTTTGCAAACGAAAAAAACTAAAAAGAACGCGTATTTTTGTTGTTTTTTGTTAATAACAAATAAAAATATGGCATTTTCGTGTTCAAAACATGGTGGGAATAAACTACGGACTGTCCTGCTCGGAATGGCACAGGTGGCTTCCAGGTAGTAGTTTTTGTCAAGGAAATATCTCTATTGCTTGGCCTACTCGTTTGAGTAGAACGAGCGCTCAAAACCACGCTTAGACGAAGTGCGCTTTGTCACAATCAAGACAAAAAAATTTGAATATCTCCATAATATAACATTCGTCATTTCGAGATGATCGAGAGAACGATCCATTGAAATTCGATTCTATGGAATGCCATAGATCATTAGGCCCATACTTCATACGAACATTCATAATTAGCCAACAGACATTCATCAGGAATTATGGGAATGAGCTGTTAGGACTACACCGGGCATAGATATTGATGCCAGTTCATCAACATTCTCTGGACGAATGTATAATTCATGAAGTAATACGCGTATTATCAGGATTATTACCAATTTCCGATGAAATTGATTAGTCGCGTAGCTTCATTTCTCTTTCTAGTTCATATTACTCTGTATGAGGTCCTGTTGACAGATGGAATTCCAGTAGATTGGAATCTCGTGCAAGCAATCAAGAATAAATGGCAGGATAATATCTAGTGATCAGAATAACTAGGCTACATGATCTTGGAACAGACTGCACGCAACAAAATTTTCACGATAAAATTTAATTTGGATTATTTCGAAGGTATTTGGTACGAGGTGGCAAGTTCTGCCTTTTAAGCATTTTGTGTGAATATTATACACTTAGGAATAAATGGGATTGATGGAAATGAAATTGGAATAAAATTTATAGGTTTTCAACCGATAACACAAAATGAATACGCTGATTCCTCTTTATTGATTACATCATGAAGGGTTTTTCAATAAGAGGTGTTATTTTGAATAGCCCACTATTTCGGTCGATGTCACGTTAGAAGCTGTCATTTTTTGACATTTGACAAGTAGAAACTACGCCATTAATGAAAATGAAACGATGCACGCTCCAAAAACGCATTGAAATTATTAAAATTCACTATGAAATGGTGACAATTTGGCAGAGACGGTTCGTAAAACTCGGACAATTTTGGGTCGTCGTGAAGCACCTTGTCGGACCGCCAGAAAGAAATTGGTGAAAAAATTCGAGCTGCTGGGACAAGTTAATGATGTGAAGAATAAAACCCGTGCACGTCGATCAAGAACAGTCAAGAATATTGCTGCTGTAGCCGAAATTATTGAAGAAAATCTTTATGATGTGGCAGAATGAACGGACTTGACACATAACGTGTAAGATGAAATATATTCACTTACATCTCGATGAAAACATAACAGAATACAGAATAATTACTGATGAAACATGGATCCACCACTACACAACAGAATTAAAGGAATCGACGAAATAATGGGTAGGACTGGACGCAATCGCATTAAAGCAAGCAAAGACTCAACTATCGGTCGAGAAGGTTATGACGTCTCTGTTTTGGAATTCCAGAGGCATATTGTCAAGAGACTTTTCGGAAAAACCTCGAAAAAACGGCCACATCTATTGAAAAAAATGCTTTTTTCTGCAGGACAATGCAGCCCACAATTAATGAAAACAATAGCAAAAATGAATGAACTACACATCGATTTGCTTTGAAGAGATGGCTCCAAGGAAAGGAATTTGAGACGATTGAAGAGGTGAAGTGGCATTTTTTGGTGTTTCGCGACAAATCCTACTATTCAGAATGTTGGGCTAGGTGAATCCAGCTAAAAATGGACTATGTTGAGAAATAAATAGTAGTTAACACCTAAACAATATTTGTTGAGGAGCGGAAATAGTAGTTTTTTGCAGAACCTCACTTCAATAAAGCATTAAACGGAAGGAATTTCTTCATTTATCAATTCGATGTGCAGACAATAATAAAGATTCGTTTTCGTATATTTTCGTAATAGTTTAGCAATAATTTCGAATTAACACCTCTATAAATGACAATCTTGATTAAGCTCATTATTCTGAGGCCTTCAATTCGATTTAGGAGATAACTGTAATTCAACTACAATGATTCAGTGTGTATAAATAACGTCAATTAATGAAATCATAGGATACAAATTATATTAATTTACCTTTATGAATTTTGTTTTGCATCTAGACGGGACAAAGGAATCAGAATTTGCATTGTCTCTGATAGTGAAATGATACATTTTGAATCAAAGATTAATCCTTTTAACCTTTGTTTTGAATTGCAACATATCCTTCATACCACTAGCGAAAATCAACAAGCCAGTTTTAGTTTCGGTACCTGGTCAACATAATGAGAATATTCTGGAAATTATTCGAATACTGAAATATTTAAAACTTGACAATGAAAAAATTAAATTCTATGCTTCTGATAATGAGATCCTCTCGAAAGTTTGCACGAATTTCAGTACATCAATATCATTCACAAATAATTTCACTCGAATCGGATATTTTGTTATGGAAATATGAAGATTTTTCTCCTCAATATTCAATTGAGTTTTTTATGGTTCTAAAGCCCCAAAATTACACATGAAGCTTATTATGAGCATCTTGCATGAGGCCACAAAATTTAAGTTCGATTGGTTCTGTTTTGTTTTGAGATATTGAAGAACAAAAACTTTAAATGTCCCTATTTACGGAATACCCTGTACGAATTGAATTTGACCACGAATTCGTCATCAGGGATTCAAACACTATCGTTTGAGACCATCGTCGGCCCAAAATTAGAAAATAATAGACATTTGGGCAGAAAATACGGAAACCCTCTAGACTCGTATTTCCGGTGAAATATTCCTCTGGTTTGTGCTGCAAACGAAATCAATACGAGGTAAAAATACACCCAAGAGACGATATAGCGAAGCTCTTCGATATAAAAGCAGGGAATCTGTCGGAATGTAGACACAACGCATCTTGTACAAATAAAAACCATCAGCTCTCCAGACATAAAAACTTTTAAGGAGGAAGAAGGGTCATCCATTGCCAGAAGGTGAAGATATATAAGAGATAAGGGATAGATGAAAGTCGCAAGGTCGATTTCAATGGCCTTCCTGGCTTTCGCAAGAAGTGGAAGTGAAAAATATACCGCTATAGGTTGATAAAGTGGTTTACTGTTCCTCATTTAAGACTAAAGATCTCCTTATTCATTGTATAGTCTTGTAACTGAACAAATTGTTTTTCTTCAGTGTCCTTTGTTGAATACTTTCAAGTAATGGAGTGAAGTGATTTTGACCCGACCAATAACACAGAACATTATGCACACTTTCGATGAAAAATAATGTAAATTCAGCTAATGAGCCATTATCAAGATTTCTTGTTCACAAGTAAATTCAACATTTTCAAAAACTGACTGAAGTTGCCTTCTAAATGTTTTAAGTGTAAAGCATTCTCCTGACAACCGAATGGTCGAATGCTGGGCGAAACGTTGAACAGAAGAAGTACTATGAAATAGCCACATATTGCATAATATTCAGTATACAACTATTATCTTGTATAATGAAGTTTATCCACGACTGTTGTGAAACCCGTCCATTGTAAATCTCTGTACTCGGCCATAATAATACCCATTAATCATAAGGCAATAATGAGATATTAATCACTGCTGTCTGTTAAATTGGTATTTTTCAGTATTCTAAAGTACTCCAATTTGTGAATCGAGGGCCAAATCTACTTTTATAATATCAGTTAAAGCTTTTTTTATTACAAAAAACATACTACAATTATGAGTTCTCCAAAAATATCTCCTTTTTCAACTTGACTTTTTCCACGCTTGTCATAGGATGGTCGCGGTCGCCGAATGTTAAAATCTTCAAGAAATATAGTAGTCGTGGATAAAGTATAGTATGCTACTCGCGTGTAATGGCTGTTATTCACTCGGTGATTTGGACTTCACTTCGTGAATAATAGCTATCATTATACGCTCCTTGTATAATTATAACACTGCGCAAAAAAATCAACGCACATTATGGAAATCTCAATTTATTCTACAACTGAAGGTGTTCTCAATGTTATTTTTATCAGATTTATGCATGCATATGTTATCCACTTTCAACGTTTTTCTTCAATACAGATTTTTTTTCCCAGCAGGAATAAAAAAAAGATGAGATTATTAGATTTTGAATGTATTGGCTCCAATATGAAATCAGTTGTTCTCGATCAATTGTAGTGAGCAATAGTTTTTCTTTCCTTTGATTTTGTACACTCGATCGCTATGCAACACAAAACACGCAATTTGACCCAAGAGGGGTGTGTCCAGCGGTAGTTTTGCGAGAAGAAGAGTGGACATACACAATAATTGCAGAAAGGTTTGGAGTTTCCCATACAGTGCGTCCAGAATGTTGCAGCGATTCAGGAAGACAGGTATGGATGTCCGAAGACCAGGACAGGGTAGACCACGGGTAACAACTGCCATTCAAGAACGTTACTTGAGATTTTCTTCGTTGAGACAACGGTTTACAACCGCTCGCCTCCTTCGAAATCAGCTTGAGCAAACTCATGGGGTGCACATTAGCACTCAGACAATAAGAAATCGCCTCAGAGAATATGATTCAAGGCCTCGTGTCGCGGCAAGAGGCCCAGCTCTTACCCCAGCCTATCGAAGGGCCCATTTGGATTCTGCAAGAGAGCATATCCATTGGGAAGAGGCTGATTGGAAAGAGTTCTCTTCACAGATGAGTCTAGATTCTGCCTCTACCATTGTGATCGACGTTCCCTTGTATACAGACGTCCACATGAAAGATATGCTCAGTGCAATTTCCTGAATACTACTGGTTTCGGGGGAGAATCGATTATGGTATGTGGGTGGAATATCTTGACTGCTCCCACAGACCTAGTGGTCGTTAATAATGGAGCTATGAATACCGATAGGAAAATAAGTAACATTATTGAAGAGCATGAAGTGCTATTTTGCCCCATACATTGGTAAAATTTCATTTTTATGGACGATAATGCTAGATCCCATCGTGCGCGCATCGTTCAGGGTACCTTGAAGAGGTTGAAGTCTCTCGAATGGAATGGCCAGCAAGAAGTCCAGATCATCCAGCTTCTCTTAATGACTTAGGAATCAAACTCAGAATATTTTAAGATCACTCATTTTGAGTATGAACCGTCGTTGCCGAGCTGTTATAAACGCAAGGGTGAAAATACCAAGTATTAAATCACTTATCAGCCTTACAGTATTTTGAAAATTGTTTATTTCTCTTCTTTCAAATAAGATCCGGTGAAATCGTGATTTCTTGAACGAAAATAATAGGGTGTTATTATCATCAACCCCTAATAATAAAGTTATGAGATCTAAAAAATTTGTGCTAGTAACATCTACTTATAGTACAGTATATTTGTGCTGAAAAGAACCCCTAGCGGGAAGGTTTTGGGGTAGTTCTGAAATCTTCCATTTTTTATATTTTTCGGGGTGCTGAATACGAATCTGAGGTTTGCTAACAAAATTTCGTGAGGGAACATAGAAAAAATACGAAAAAGATGAAAAATCTCATTCTTGGTCAGTTGTGTTACTTGTTACTCGAAAACTATCAACTTTTCGAGAGAAACCTTTCCATAGAAAATGAAAGTACATAACATTTCTTACAAATTGTACTACCACAGCTTGTTCTGGGACAACCTGTTCTGGCTCAAATTATAATTTAAAATGAGGTATTTTCTATGACTCAATGAATGAAAAAAAATTAAATTCTATGGTTCCGATGATGCGATCCTCTTTAAATTTGCATGAACATTCAGTATTGATTCACAAAAAAAATTTCAACCGAATCGGATATCTTGTTATGGAAATATAAAGATTCTTCTTCTCAATATTCCAATTGAATTTTCTATGGTTCTGTTCACACTATGGTCACACAATTTTGCATGAAGCTTATTATGACCATCTTGCATATGGCCGCAACATTTCATCTCGATGGGTTTTGTTTTGTCTGAGATATCGAGGAAAAAAATTCAAAATTTTCGTTCCTCAATATCTCAGACAAATCAAAATTCAAAATTTTTGTTCCTCAATGTCTCAGACAAAATGGAACCAATCGAAATGAAATATTGCGGCCAAATGCAAGATGCTCATAATTAGTCTTATTCAAATTGTGTGACCATAGTGTGAACAGAACCATATAAAATTCAATTGTAATATTGAGAAGAAGAATCTTTATATTTCCATAACAAGATATCCGATTCGGTTGAAATTTTTTTTGTGAATCGAGACTGATATACTGAATGTTTATGCAAAATTAAAAGAGGATCGCATCATCGGAACCATAGAATTAAATTTTTTTTCATTCATTGAGTCATAGAAAATACCTCATTTCAAATTAAAATTTGAGCCAGAACAGGTTGTCCCAGAACAAGCTGTGGTAGTACAATTTGTAAGAAATTTTATGTACTTTCATTTTCTATGGAAAGGTTTCTCACGAAAAGTTGATAGTTTTCGAGTAACAAGTAACAAACTGACCAAGAATGAGATTTTTCATTTTTTTTTTTCGTTTTTTTTTCTATGTTCAATCACGAAATTTTGTTAGCAACCTCAGATTCGGATTCAGCACCCTAAAAACATAAAAAATTGAAAAATCAAAACTTTCTGCTAAAAGCACAATTCGACTGGATTATTAGTGTTGTTTTATGTATAGTCTTATGATTCAGTGTTTTCAAGAAGCTTTGAAAAGAAAAAAAAACTGTCATCGCCTTCCAAAGGCTGTATCTTGGAAGGGGATCGATTTCGAAAAAAAAATTATAAACTACTACGCCTGCTTATTTTCATCGCGGAATGTATGTTGAATTAGATGTATACTCAATGATTCTTTAATGACAACCAATTTTATAATTTAAGTTCATTCAAGTAAAACCTCAAGCAATAAAATATATCCACAAAACTCCCATAATTGACGACTGAGCTTTCCTACCATTTCCTCGTACTCCCCTTATCAATCGGAAATCAATAAAGCGGAATAACATCAAAGCGAATTTGTACAAGTGTATATTTATCGTGTTGTATGCAAACCACAGGATTGTCGATCTACATATTTAAAATTCCTAAAAGCATCCCTTGGGACGACAAAACTCCCCTTTTTGTCAGAGGTTTCCTCGATATGAAAGCTCGAAATAATGCGAAAGCGTATCGCTTTTTGTCAAGTACGGGTCTCGGATCAGTGTCTGAGGCCGCTAGATCTCGTGAAAAATGCTTTCCATTTAGGTTTTGACGGCTTTTTGCCCAGCCGAATTGTTCTCCATGTGGAATTTTTTACATCATCTAATAAACAGGGCCTATAAATTCATGAAACAAAAGAAGCTTGCAAATTGTGGGGTTCAGACCGAAGTGATATATCTTATTGTTTATAGCGTATTCCCCGCTCTTCTAATGGGCATGGGGCGTGAATCTTTTCGCGTGTTTGCCCTTACCCTTCGTTATTTTATTTCCCTCAACTCTTATATTATTCCAGATTTTTTTGTTGGCATTTCGGATTTGAAGAAACAAGAAATGTTCGTGTTTGGATTGCGAATTTTTGCTACAGGAAAATTGGATAAACATTTCCATTTCTTTGTAGTAACGCTCTGCGCTCAAATATTGAATAGTACATTCATGCAAATTCCTGTTCGTTTGGAATATCCTTTCGAGATTTCTGAAGGAATTCTATCTGTTACAACGATGCATATTGTTGAATTGTAGAAGAATATGTATTCGTAGAAATTTTTTTTAACTTTTTCATTTGATATGTTGATAGTTGTTATGAATACATTATGTCAGCATCATCACAGGTATATTTGTAAAATTCGACATTCCTGAGTGGTATGGCACAAAGATTTGTAAAGATACAGAATTTTGTGAAAACAAATCACAAATAATTCAAGAAAATCCCTGAGGAGGAGCTTTTGAGCGCTCGTTTGTGTTAATTACTTTGACCACAAAATTTTGCATGAGAATTCAGTATATCTATCTTTATTCACAAAATAAAATTTCTCTCGAGTCAGAGATCCTGTTATGGAAATATAGATATTTTTTTTTCGAAATTCAAATTGAACTTTCAATGGTTCTGTCGAAACTATGGCCACGAGACATTTTGGACGAATACTCAGCATTTCGATCTCATTTCACAAAAATTCACTCGAATCGGATATCTTTTTATGGAAATATGGAGTTTTTTTTCAATGTTTTGATTGAATTTTCTATGGTTCTGTTCAAACTTTGGTCACAATTTTGCCTGAGGCTTGTAATCAGCATCTTGCATTTGGCCGTAACATTTCATTCTGATGGTTTCGTATTTCCTGAGATATTGCGAAACAAAATTAATAAAATGGCCATATTTTATTAAACACCCTGTACGTTTTGGTTAAGAAACGAGGCATTTGGGACCAGAACTCATCCTGAAAATCTCAAGTGTCTAGGACAATCCCTTCGAAAGTTATTGTGCTGACGGTCGGACTGACGGCCCTACGGGCAGAATTGAATTTGACCACGAATTCGCCATCAAAGAGTCTAACCTGAGGTCTAACCCTATCTTTTGAAAGCATTTTCGGCCTCAAAACTAGACGATTACAGTAATTTGGGCAAAACGATATAGCACTCGTGTAAAAAGAACAAGCGCTCAAAAAGATACACCAATATTTTGAGAACATTCATATTTCTTTTCTCACCCTCCTCATCACTTAATGTTATGATAGAAGTGAAACACTTAATACAGCTAAAATTTTATTTCTTCAAACAACAATTATTTCGTCAACTAATTGACTTCATCAGGTGAGTACAATTACCTATTATATTGATAATTAATATACTTCGCACAAACTTACGGAAAAGTATCAGCATTTATATTTCAAATATATATCCTCTCTCGGAATGACACAGGGTCTTTTATAAATGATTGTAACAGCGCAGTAAGCAGTTGGCTTTGGATTGCAGAAAACCAATCTCTAACCAATCAGAGCATAGCATGATCACAGAATTCTGTGGTTTGCATAATCCAAAGCCAACTGCGCTGTTACAATCATTTATAGAGACCCTGTATAACGAAATGTGACAGTATCTTATTTAATTTTTACTGTAGATGTTGATGTGAAATATCTCGATTCTAGCTCCCTCAAAAAAGCAGTATGAGATCTGATTTTTAATTTATATTCGAACAACACAGTGGTGAATTATAAATTCCACGTTTCAATTAATTTGATTAATCATCCGATTTTTCGAGATATCTTCATGCTTAGATTCTATTTTGATGTCTATATACATCATTGGAATTAACAACTTAGGAGAATATCATATGCTATTTTGAATGGAACATCAGGCAATATAAGCAAGCAGACATTCAGTAAAAATATAACTTTCAACATAATAAAGGATAAGAACTATTCAGATGGGTCCAAAAATCGACCCCTAAATCAATATTTAGGGTGCAATGCAAATGCAAAGCAGGAAAAATCTGAACCTACAAAACAATGGAATTCACCCTCAGTAAAAAAAGGTATATGACCGTAAACGAAAGCAAATATAAATCAATCAGATTTTCACAAAAAATCATTTTGAGTGCTCGTTCTTCTTAAACGAATGCTCTTATATCATTTTGCCAAGTGTCTGTAATTATCAAATTTTGAGTCGAAAATAGTGTTAGACCCCCTGATGACGAATCAGAGGTAAACACGATAACTTTCGATGGCATTGTCCTAGAGACTTGAGATTTTCAGGGTGAGTTTGGTTTCCAAATGCCGTAGTTGAGTTCATTTACCTGTAAAATCATACAAGGTGTTCTATAAAATATGTCCATCTAAAATTTCTATTCCTCAATATCTCAGACAAGAAGAAACAAATCGAAATAAAATTTTGCGGCCACATGCAATATGCTTATAATAAGCCTCATGAAAAATTTTGTGGCCATAGTAATAACAGAACCATGGAAAATTCGATTGCAATATTGAAAAGAAGTATCTTTATATTGTCATAACAGAATATCTGATTAGAGTGAAATTTATTTTGTGAATGAAGATTGATATACTGAATGTTCATTAAAAACTTATGTCAGAGCGCTGACCTTTTCTATGGTCTGATGTCTTCCTGGTTTTTCAATGCGCTATATATCAACAAAGTTTATGTGATTCTCTTCCCAGCCATAAAGCTTCTGTCTACCCCTTTATTCCACATACCCTATCATACCTTAATTGTAATTTATGCGACGTGTCATCATAGTATTTAACGATATTTCGAAGTGCAGTTGAAAGGGGTGAGTTGTTTCAGGATGATGCTTTGAAAATTATCGCTGTGTCAGTGAATTTCAACATCAAACTGTCGGCAGAGTAGGGTTGAACGACTTAATTGTTTCAGTCGAATTTATGTTCTCCGTGTTTTAATGGCTTAACGTTGATGGTTTAGTTGTGGAAAGAAATATAGGGTAATTGGGACTATATGGTGGTTTCAGGTAATTACGAAAGGGTTATGATGGCAATAATTCTAATTTCATAGGTGGTACAAATACGAATTTTCCTCCTGCTCATATGAATTCGGTTTAATTAGCAGTTCTATGTTATAATGTGATCAAATCCGCGACCAATGTTCATCGCGCTTGGTCAGGACCCCATTTAAAACTTTATAAACAGTTAAGAAAATAAAACTGAAAATTTCAGTTCATTGTTTAGCTAATATATCAAGCCAAGGGCAAATATCACGTACTCCTCTTCGTTAATCATATTGAACATTCCCCACTGAAGAGTTTTCCAAAAAGAGGTGTTATTTTGAATTGCCCGCTATATCGGTAGATGTCACGTTTGAAGCTGCCTTTTTTTGACATTTGACAAGTAGAAACTACGCCATCAATAATGATGGAACGATACACACGCTTCAAGAACGCATTGAAATTATTAAAATTCACTATAAAAATGGTGAAAATTTGGCAGAGACGGTTCGTGAAACTCGAACATTTTTGGGTCGTCGTGAAGCACCTTGTCCGTCCGCAATAAAGAAATTGGTAAAAAATTCGAGCTGTTGAAACGAGTTAGTGATGTGAAAATAAAACCCGTTCACGTCGCTCAAGAACAATCGAGAATATTGTTGCTGTAGCCGAAAATGTTGAATGTCTTTTTTGTCGTTCTTTGGAATTAGGCATTAGGATTTTTTATAGCCGAAATTGGATAATATTGATCTGGACAACGTTAACTCTAACAAAACGGCGCTACGTAACACAAAAAACGAAACCATTGATTTTTTGTGCAAAAAATCCTCTGTGTTTTATCTCTCGAAGAAGTGACATCAATTGTTCACCGAGATCTTGTGATTTAACACCTTGCGACTTCTTCCTTTGAGGCCACGTGAAAAGAAAAGTCTAGGCCAATAGCTCAGCGTCGATTCAAGACCTCAAAGATTGAGTTCGTGAGGCTATCGAGGACATAGGGCAGCCCCTTTGCGATTTGGTTATGACAAAGGATATGGTCCTCTAAGCGTGGTCGTGGCGGTCATTTGCCTGATGTATTTTCCACTATTAACCGCATAGCTTCTTCTTTATAATAAAATAAACATCCGATCGATTATATTGAAAAATGCATTTTCGTTTGAATATCAAAATAACACTTCTTTTTGGAAAACCCTTTATGAGACTGAATTTAGTTCCGTTCGCATAGAAAATCGAGATATTGCATTTCTAAACTAGCAATGCAGATGTAAAGGATTTGTGTGCATAACTTGGCAAAGGTGGATGGCAAAAAAATTTTTTCAGTAGGTTATACTACGAATTTAGTATTGAATCGATTCATAAAAAAAATAAAGTAATTCCATTTGAAATCAGAAAGTAGATATGCGTCTGATATAGACGTGGCAACACTGTCGACTTGAGAATATTTTAGGCGAAAAGTTCCTTCACCCTCAAGGCTCCCCTAAAATTTCAGAACGCTAGTTCTTCAAAAACGTGAGGAAAAACCCTGTATGTGTGAAATAAGGACACAAGGAAATTTTTGCTTATCATTTCTGTATACCTGTATATTATATTGTGTGCATTTATAATTCCAATTTCAAAGTCGTCTGACATTTCAGATTGACTGACAGTTATTGAGAAAGAATCGTTTTCCGAGAGTCTCAAGCACATCAGATCTTTCAGATTTATTCGTTCGAAATTTCCTTTTATGAGACAATTTTCAATAACAAACGCCGAAGTAAAAGAACACAAACGCTTTGGCCTCAGCCATTTCCCCAACTAATTCAGTGACCCGTACCTACATAAAACGAGGGACAGACGATCTCAAATCTTCCACCGTGAAAATCCATACGCCTAAAAATACATCGGCCGCAATATGGACTTCAACTCGCTAAACGATGGATACGGAAATGGCCTGCAAAAACATGACGATGTATAGCCGATGGTTTCGAATTTTTCGCGGTCCACTGAACTTAATATCAAAGCCAAATATGCAATATTATTGCTCACCCCGGGCCTCTACTCCACGTCGTTTTTTGTGCCCTTATTTTATGTTTTTCTAGCAGTATTTCACCAATTTTTGGATGGTTTCAATGCCTTTAGCGAAGTAATGGCTGTTGTTGAATGAACTTTGTGCAATGAGCTGAAATGGAATAGCGAATATTTTTGAGTACCGACTAAAAACATGGAATCTAAATAGAATGGATGCTGATAGAATAACAGGGCTTATTTGTGTCTGACGTGAAAAAAGTAAGTACGCACATTTTCGAAATCAGAATATACGTTATGTCTTGTATAGGTATGTTTTTTTATTTAGTTTTGAATAATTGAAGAAGCTGCAATGTTTTTGATTCAACTCTATTTTCTTTGCTCGAGCTTTCGACAATTTATATTCTCTTCGTCAGGAGAACTACAATATAAATTAATGGAAACATATACTATGTACAAAGATTGTAAACTCAAATAAAAATAAATAAATAAAATAAATTCTCAATAGTTCGTGCAAAGAAAAAAATACTAACAATTCAGCAAATAATTAAGGATTCTTTGGTGTGTTTTTCTATAGCGTATTCATTGATATCAGCACTTTTTGAGGGCTTTTCCTGGAAGAACAACGTGTCTTCATTTTACTCATAAGCCTATGTCTTTCTAGCTGAAAAAGGGTTTCTAACTTGGTTGGTCTCACTGATTTATACGAAGTCGAAAGTGTTAGTATTGGACCGTCAAAGCAATAACTGTGAAACGGTTCATGATGAAGCTTTAAAATTTTAAGGGGATTTTCAAGTCCCGAATGCCTCCTCAACAAACCACAGCAGTCCAGTAGTTTCAGTTTTATTGACATTTCGAATTCTTTTCATCTTCTCGAACTGGCACGCAAAAACATGATGATGTTCATCCGATGGTTTAGAAGTTTTCGCGGTCCACTGAACTTAATATCAAAGCCAAATATGCAATATTATTGCTCACCCCGGGCCTCTACTCCACGTCGTTTTTTGTGCCCTTATTTTATGTTTTTCTAGCAGTATTTCATCAATTTTTGGGATGGTTTCAATGCCTTTAGCGAAGTAATGGCTGTTGTTGAATGAACCTTGTGCAATGAGCTGAAAATGGAATAGCGAGTATTTTTGAGTACCGACTAAAAGCATGGAATCTAAATAGAATGGATGCTGATAGAATAACAGGGCTTATTTGTGTCTGATGTGAAAAAAGTAAGAACGCACATTTTCGAAATTAGAATATACGTTTATGTCTTGTATAGATATGTTTTTTTATTTAGTTTTGAATAATGGAAGTAGCTGCAATGTTTTTGATTCAACTCTATTTTCTTTGCTCGAGCTTTCGACAATTTATTTTCTCTTCGTCAGGAGAACTACAATATAAATTAATGGAAACATATTACTATGTACAAAGATTGTAAACTCAAATGTAAAAATAAATAAATAAATAAATTCTCAATAGTTCGTGCAAAGAAAAAAAATACTAACAATTCAGCAAATAATTAAGGATTCTTTGGTGTGTTTTCTATAGCGTATTCGTTGATATCAGCACTTTTTGAGGGCTTTTTCCTGGAAGAACAACGTGCCTTCATTTTACTCATAAGCCTGTGTCTTTCCAGCAAGGTTTCTAACTTGGTTGGTCTCACTGATTTATACGAAGTCGAAAGTGTTAGTATTGGACCGTCAAAGCAATAACTGTGAAACGGTTCATGATGAAGCTTTAAATTTTTAGGGGATTTTCAAGTCCCGAATGCCGCCTCAACAAACCACAGCAGTCCAGTAGTTTCAGTTTTATTGACATTTCGAATTCTTTTCATCTTCTCGAACTGGCCCGCAAAAACATGAAGATGTTCAGCCGATGGTTTAGAAGTTTTCGCGGTCCACTGAACTTAATATCAAAGCCAAATATGCAATATTATTGCTCACCCCGGGCCTCTACTCCACGTCGTTTTTTGTGCCCTTATTTTATGGTTTTCTAGCAGTATTTCATCAATTTTTGGATGGTTTCAATGCCTTTAGCGAAGTAATGGCTGTTGTTGAATGAACCTTGTGCAATGAGCTGAAAATGGAATAGCGAATATTTTTGAGTACCGACTAAAAACATGGAATCTAAATAGAATGGATGCTGATAGAATAACAGGGCTTATTTGTGTCTGATGTGAAAAAAGTAAGTACTCACATTTCGAAATTAGAATATACGTTTAGTCATGTATAGGTATGTTTTTTTATTTAGTTTTGAATAATGGAAGTAGCTGCAATGTTTTTGATTCAACTCTATTTCTTTGCTCGAGCTTTCGACAATTTATATTCTCTTCGTCAGGAGAACTACAATATAAATTAATGGAAACATATACTATGTACAAAGATTGTAAACTCAAATAAAAATAAATAAATAAAATAAATTCTCAATAGTTCGTGCAAAGAAAAAAATACTAACAATTCAGCAAATAATTAAGGATTCTTTGGTGTGTTTTTCTATAGCGTATTCATTGATATCAGCACTTTTTGAGGGCTTTTCCTGGAAGAACAACGTGTCTTCATTTTACTCATAAGCCTATGTCTTTCTAGCTGAAAAGGGTTTCTAACTTGGTTGGTCTCACTGATTTATACGAAGTCGAAAGTGTTAGTATTGGACCGTCAAAGCATAACTGTGAAACGGTTCATGATGAAGCTTTAAAATTTTAAGGGGATTTTCAAGTCCCGAATGCCTCCTCAACAAACCACAGCAGTCCAGTAGTTTCAGTTTTATTGACATTTCTAATTCTTTTCATCTTCTCGAAATGGCCCGCAAAAACATGATGATGTTCATCCGATGGTTTAGAAGTTTTCGCGGTCTATTGAACTTAATATCAAAGCCAAATATGCCTATTATTGCTCACCCCGGGCCTCTACTCCACGTCGTTTTTTGTGCCCTTTTATTTTATGTTTTTCTAGCAGTATTTCATCAATTTTTGGATGGTTTCAATGCCTTTAGCGGAGTAATGGCTGTTGTTGAATGAACCTTGTGCAATGAGCTGAAAATGGAATAGCGAGTTTTTTTGAGAACCCACTAAAAGCATGGAATCTGAATAGAATGGATGCTTATAGAATAACAGGGCTTATTTGTGTCTGACGTGAAAAATGTAAGTACGCTCATTTCCGACATTAGAATACATCTTCATGTTGTGTATAGGTAAGTTTATCTATAGCGTTAGCGTATTCGGTGATATTAGCACTTTTTGAGGGCTTTTTCCTGAAATAATTAATCAAAAGCCTATAACTTTTGAGCGATCTGAACATCTCGAAATTTTCAATTTTCGAGTTCCTCATTTTGGGAGCAAAATCTTTGAAAAATCTTACAATTTATCGAAATAGTGAATGTACCACATGAATGGATGTATTCTCTACTATGACAAAGCTGAAGTTGGTTCCGTTCGCATAAAAAATGAACGAGATATTGTATTTCCAAATTGGAAATGCAGATGTCAAACATTTCAAGACTTTGTGCATAACTTGGCAACAGAGCATGACAAAGAATTTTTTAGTAGTTTATACTGCAAATTTGGCATTGAATCGATACATCAATAAGAATATAGGTAGTTTCATTTCAATTGAGAAATTAGATATGCGTTTGAGATAGACGTGGTAACACTGTCGACTTGAAATATTAAAGGTAGTTTTCCAGAAACGTCTAATATGCCAACTTAAAAAGAAATCCCTGTATATGCAGCGGGATGGGATCCAGTAGAACCTCTTCTACAGCTATAAGAGTTGTACCTATATGTAGCTTCAGTAATACCTAGACAAGCCAGCCTTTGAACTTTATAAAGCCTTTGGAAATTATTCTTTTTTTTTCAAGGACAAGTTTTTTTGTATAACCCGACAACAGCTGATTTAAACCTCCTTGGCAATTTGATTTTTTTCCCAAGAATTATAAATGAAGGGTTTTCCAATAAGAGGTGTTATTTTGAATAGTCCGCTATTTCGGTAGATGTCACGTTCGACACTGTCATTTTTTGACATTTGACAAGAAGAAAGTACGATATTAATAAAAATAGAACGATACACTCTTCAAGAATGCATTGAACTTATCAAAATTCACTATAAAATTGGTAAAAATTTGGCAGGGACGGTTCGTAAAACTCGAACATTTTTGGGTCGTCGTGATGCATCTTGTCGCACCGCAATAAAAAAATGGTGGAAAAATTCGAGCTTTCAGGGCAAGTTATGTGAAGAATGAAACCCATGCACGTCGCCCAAAAACAGTCTAGAATATTGCTACTGTAGCCAAAAATGTTGAAGATAACCCAGGTTTCTCCAATCCTCGTCGTGCTATGGAATTAGGCATTCCACAAACGTCATTACACCGTATTTTGCGTCAAGATTTGGGTCTTAAGGCTTACAAAGTTCAGTGCTACGCTACGTGCCACACAAGCAACGAAACCATTGATCTTTTGCGGGGAAAGTTTTCAGACCATGTTATCTCTCGAATAGGTAATCACAATTGACCACCGATATCTTGTGATTTAACACCTTGCGACTTCTTCCTTTGGGGGCCACGTGAAAGGGAAGGTCTACGCCAATAGCCCATCGTGGATTCAAGACCTCAAAAAGATGGAATTCGTTGGGCTATCAAGGACATAGGGCAGCCACTTTGCGATTTGGTTATGGAAAATTTCATTAAAAGGATATGGTTCTGTAAGCGTGGTCGTGGTCGTCATTTGCCTGATGTTATTTTCCACTATTAACGGCATGGCTTCTTCTTTATAATGAAATACACATCCGATCATTTATATTGATGAATGTCATTCTTCTCCGAATATCAAAATAACACTTCTTATTGGAAAACCCTTCATTACGTTATAAGTTGAAACTACCATTATCGAATCTTTCATCTGGATTTTGATCCTACTAACATTTCAATTCCTGCCGGTTTCTTTTTTCTGGAATTATGTTTTCTGCTATGAACCCTTCAATTTGGATTTGAATTAATTCAATTTGTAGAGCAAAACCAGCCCTTTTCGAATCATTATTCATATTCTTCATCATCATTCGTTTCACCGAATTAAAATAAATATATCAATCCCCCACATTTAATCCAATCCGAAAGCACCCTAAAAACATAAATACTGAAAACCACAAATAACTCTCACAAAGTGCGAGTAAACAAAATACATAATCTACCTCTGATGAATCGATTCGAGATTTATGCCGACAGTTAAAGCAACATTGCATACAAGGATGGTGGACATACAATTAACGCCAACGAGTGAATAAAAAGGGCAGCTTCGTTGCCTTCGAAGCTCTGAACAGGGTCGAATCCATGGAAAAAGCGGAAGTATTTCGTGGAAAATAACTTCTAGTGGACTGGGGGATGAATCGAACATGGCAAATATGTTCAGTCTCATAACAATCTTCTCTATTTTCATTGAACTTTCTTCGCTTAAGTAGTCTTGTTGAAATGAATAATTTGTGTCAAACTCAATGACATATTAGTAACAAATAATTTAATTTCTTCAAATCAATCTATGTCTACCAGTACCAGTTATATGGGTCTACTAGAATAAGAAAATAAGAAAAGCTCTGAGTTGGAGCTTTTAAGCGCTCGTACATTGGTGGAGCAATGAGACTATTACCTCAAATTTTCATATGGGCCTTGAGGTTGACCCTAAATATAGAAATGCAGAATCTCAGTATAATCAGAATTATATTCTGGAAATTATTCAGAAAATTAAATGAATATGTAAAAAATGAATAATTTAAAAAAAAATATTTCTTCTGATGAAGCTATCCTCTTGAAATTGTGCATGACTATTCATTAAATCGGTCTTTAATCACAAAATAAATTTCAGTCGAATCGAATATTATGTTATGGAAATATAAAAATTTTCTTTTAAATATTCCAATTGACTTTTCTATCATTCTATTTTCTTTAATCCTATTACCACAAAATTTTACATGAACATTCAGTATATCAATCTTCATTCAAAAAAAAATTTCATTCGAATCGGATATTTTTATGGAAATATAAAGTTTCTTCTATTCAATATTCCAATTGAATTGTCTATGGTTTTGTGAACACAATTGCCACGAAGTTTTGCATGAAGCTGATTATGAGCATCTTGAAAGTGGCCGCAACATTTCATTTCGATTGGTTTTGTATTGTCTTAGATATTGAGGAACAAAACTTTTGAATGGCTATATTTTACACACCCTGTACGATTTGGCTAGTTGATGAATTTCCTGAGGCATTTGAGAACCTAACTCACCCGAAAAATTTTAAGTCTCTAGGGCAATCCCTTCCAAAGTTATCGTACTTACAGACGGAAGGACGGATGGCCCTACGACCAGAATTGAGTTTGACCACAGATTCTTCATCAGAGAGTAGAACGTTATCATTCGAGACCATTTTCGGCTCTAAATTCTAAAATTACAGACATTTGTGCAAACGATATATCACTCGTTTAAGTAGAACGCTACAGAAGAGTGTTACCAAGACATTCGATAGTTTTCCCCAATGAACTCACTTTTCCGAATTGATTCAATAATATTTTGTTCTTCATCTGTAAAATCAGCTTTCAACATAGGTTTTTAAAAACTGACAAAAAGCTCAGCACCTCTGGGCAGGTGTGACATTAGAAACGAGCCATGCAGAGTTACTTCTTATAAAATGATCATCAAAAGCAGCGTAAAGCCGTTTACCATCATATTAATAATCTAAGGAGAATATTCGAGGGCTCTAATCAGAGCTATGGAAGGTCACACGAAATACTGACTCTGATAAGCGTGTTACGATTAATACGATGTAAATAAAAAATTTAATTTTTGTTCGGCAACCTCTATTTCACCTGTTATATCAGATTTTTTTGGTAATCGCAAAACCAGAACAGGTGCATTTGGGCGCTTGTTCATTAGTGGAGCAATGAGGCTATTATTTTCAAATTTTTGTGGGACTTGAGATTTATGCTGAGTATATGACGGCAAAATTTCAGCACGATCGGAATTATATTATGGAAACTATTAAAAAATTAGTTGTAAAAGAAAGAGATGACGCGAATTTGGCATGAACATTCAGTATATCAAAAAATCAAGAAATTATTCCGATCGAAATATAAAGATTATTTTTTTCAATGTTCCAAGTAATTTTCCATAGTTCTGTTAACACTTTGGCCACAAAATTTTGTATGAGGCTTATGATGGCCATCTCGTACGTGGCCGCGAAATTTCATTTCAATTGGTTTCGTTTTGTCTGAGATAGTGGGGAACAAACATTGTGAATGTTCATATTTAATAGAACATCCTGTATGATTTGGCTAGTTAACGAACTTAATCGCGGCATCTGGGAACCGAACTGCCCATGAAAATTTTTAGGACAGTCCCATTGAAAGTTATCGTGCTTACGGCTGAACGGCCCTACGGAAAGATTTGGAAATGACTACGGATCCCTGTATAATATTAGTTACGGGATACTCTGTATAATATAAATGTTTTTCAGTAAAATATACGGTCGAATATTGAGAAAAACTTACCACTTTCACTGAATTACCACTCCAGAATAGTAGTTTCGATTTATCTTTATCTTTAACAAATTAAAGATGAAAGGAAGTTCGAGACAGTAGCAATAATGTGAAACCTTACATATCTTAGAACATATTAAAATTGTCTGCAGTATTATTATAGTAGTGAAAAATGTTTCGATTTTGATCAACTACTGCAAGTAAAACCATTGAAACTGGTGAAAATGAACCCTTTATGCTCAAAGCCCTTTTTCTCAATGCTTGAAACAACTCAGCTTTCTGACATGTTTTCCTGCAACCAGAGGATACAATTCACGGACCCCAAGTTCGTCCCTGGATGACGGTCATCCGGCGTATTCATCCACGTTCGGCCGGTGGCTAGGCTGAATTATAGCCCTATTCAGATAATCCGGAGGAATTTTGAGTCCCGGATCGGAGGCGCACCGCGCGTACGTATAGAACGGAATCCGGCGGACGTCAACGTCCAGCCCACTCGGTTTACCGTGAAGGTTTTATCTCCGTGTCAAATCTAACTGGCTTCTGTGTATTTCACCGCTTTCATTGCTCAGGAAGATCCTTCGCTTGATCCTTGCACGTGGAATATCACGCTCTGCTGGTAGAGGGTATGATTTTGTAAACAAGATATAGGGTACGTAAGTTTGAGAAAGGTCAAATTAGAGGAAGACGAATGTTTGAACCTTGGCGTTTTCTAGAAATAGAAGCAAGAACAGAAAGTTGCAGGAAAACATTCAGGTAGTTCAGAGTACTCACAATTCCATTGGAACATAATTATACTCGAATAAGCTTATGTCCACAACAAATTAAGTATATTTCCTACAAATAGCTGTCCCATTTCTTTGCACAAGAAGCAGGGAAAACCTGAAAATATCGCATCATATAGCTGAGAGATTTTTAAGGTCCAAAATATATAATGAACTACCACCTCTTCTGAGCATACAGTCCACTGGTTTACCGTCAGTATTTTATATCTATGTCATATCTAACTGGCTTTTGTGTATTTTACCGCTTTCATTGCTCAGGAAGATCCTTCGCTTTATTCTTGCACGTGAAATATCACGCTCTGCTAGTAGAGGGTATGATTTTGTAAACAAGATATAGACTATGTCAGACCAATGTCTGAACATAGACGTTTTCTAGAAATAGAAGCAAACAGAAAGTTGCAGGAAAACTTTCAGGCAGCTCAGAATACTCACAATTCCATTGAAACATCTACGCTTCTTATGTCCGAAGCAAGTTAAGTATATTTCCTATAAAAGCTATTTCCATTTCTTCACACAAGAAACAGGGAAACCTGAAAATACCGCATAATATAGATGAGAGTACACAAGCAAGGTGCAGATTTCTAGGGTCCCAAACATATAATGAACTACCATCTCTTCTGAGACCACAGTCCACTGGTTTACCGTCAGCATTTTATATCCATGTCATATCTAACTTTCTTCTGTGTATTTCACCGCTTTCATTGCTCAGGAAGATCCTTCGCTTGATCCTTGCACGTGGAATATCACGCTCTGCTAGTAGAGGGTATGATTTTGTAAACAAGATATAGGGTACGGAAGTTTGAGAAAGGTTAAATTAGAGGAAGACGAATGTTTGAACCTTGGCGTTTTCTAGAAATAGAAGCAAACAGAAAGTTGCAGAAAAACATTCAGGCAGTTCAGAGTACTCACAATTCCATTGGAACATAAACTCGAATACGCTTCTTATGTCGACAACAACTTAAGTATATTTCCTACAAATAGCTGTTCCCATTTCTTTGCACAAGAAGCAGAGAAAACCTGAAAATATCGCATCATATAGATGAGAGTACACAAGCAAGGTGCAGATTTCTAGAGTCCCAAAATATATAATGAACTACCACCTCTTCTGAGAATACAGTCGACTGGTTTACCGTCAGTATTTTATATCTATGTCATATCTAACTGGCTTCTGTGTATTTTACCGCTTTCATTGCTCAGGAAGATCCTTCGCTTTATTCTTGCAAGTGGAATATCACGCTCTGCTAGTAGAGGGTATGATTTTGTAACAAAATATAGGGTACGGAAGTTTGAGAAAGGTCGAATTAGGGGAAGACCAATGTCTGAACATAGACGTTTTCTAGAAATAGAAGCAAACAGAAAGTTGCAGAAAAGCCTTCAGGCAGCTGAGAGTACAATTTCATCAGAATATGTACCTACTCGAATACGCAAGGTGTAGATTTCTGAGGTCATAAAATTCATAGTAAACAACCACCTCTTCTGAAACAACAGCTCACTGGTTTACCGCGAAGGTTTGACCTCCGTGTCAAATCTCACTGGCTTCTGTGTATTTCATCGCTCTCATTGCTTAAAAACATCCTTCGTTTGATCCTTGCAAGTGGAATATCACGGTCTGCTAGTAGAGGGTATAATTTTGTAAACAAGACATAGGGTACGCAAGTTTGAGAAAGGTCAAATTAGAGGAAGACGAATGTTTGAACCTTCACATTTTCTAGAAATTGATTATGTTTATGTAGGAGACTAAATGACTTGCCAAAAGACAGCTATTCGAACAAATGTGAACATAAAGCAAACAAATAGATGCAGAGAAATCTTCAGAAAGCGCAAAGTACTTTCAATTCCATCAGTATATATACTCGAATGCGGTACACAACAAGTTATGCATATTTTGTACGAATAGCACTTACCAATTTTTTCGTACAAAAAAAAAGAGAAAACCTAACAATACCCCACCAAAGATGCAAGTTACCACAACAAGCAAGGTGTACATTTCACGAAATCCAAACAAGTTCTTCAAGACCACTCTCGGCTGAATTTCGAAATTCACAGATATCTAGTTGAAACTATAGCACTCTGTTACTCAGGAAGAAATGAACATAAAATGATTTTCTATTGAAATTTGTCAAATAAGTGCATTCTCTTGAATAGCGATCTCCTAGTAAAAGGTGAATTCAATGTGTACTGAATCGATCATAAATGACCCATTATTATGCTCAATTTCAGCTTTTTTAACGTGCAATCCTCATGGCAACCGTTCACAAAGTATTCAGAAGCAGTACGAGAAATGTCACAACTCTACTGGAACATAGACACAGAGATATTTTATTATGTCAAATGTAAGTCTCGTGTAAAATGAGAATGTATTTCAATCAAGAATTCATACACAATTCATATTGAGATCGTCGGAAAAATCTTGTAATCAACTTGGTTATTAATCGAGCGACTAATGGTCTCGAACAATCAACGCGTTCGTTCCGCTCACACATTAAAATATCTTGACCATTAGTCGCTTTCTTTAATAACCTAGTTGCTTAAATAACTATTTCTCTATTACACGGGAGAGCCCGTTACGTCTGTGTGTATAAACCATCTGATATCAACATTAGAATTAACTTCATCAAGAATTTCACTTCAACAATTAGAACTAGTGTTAGTTTCATTTAAATTCAGCACACAACCTAAATTGACCAATTTCCCTAAATTGGAAAATAATACCCAATTTATTATATTAAAACACATTTCCTCTATTACACAGGAATGCCCGTTACATATGTGTGTATAAACCAGCTGATATCAACATTAGAATTAACTTCTCCATTTTTTCGATAGCTGAATTCATTAAGTCAACGCTGAATTATAAAGGTGTTCGACACGATTATTTTTTCATCGAATTCCTAGTCCATGATATCGGTGAGTATTGAAGAACTAACCAAAATTTTCCACGACTTATGTAGGCTGAGATTTTGAAATATCTTTTTCATTTGTCCTCAAGTTGAGGATATAAGAATTTAAATTCCGAAGATCCTTGGGGAATTCATTACGTATATCTTGAAAAAAAGGCAAAAATCAGGGAAATAATAGTATCATTTGTGTTCCATCATCGAGAATTTTACTTCAACAATTAAAACTGAAATTAGTTTAATTTAAATTCAGCACACAACCTAAATTGACCAATTTCCCCAAATTGGAAAATAATACCCAATTTATTATATTAAAACACATTTCCTCTATTACACAGGAATGCCCGTTACATATGTGTGTATAAACCAGCTGATATCAACATTAGAATTAACTTCTCCATTTTTCGATAGCTGAATTCATTAAGTCAACGCTGAATTATAAAGGTGTTCGACACGATTATTTTTTCATCAAATTCCTAGTCCATGATATCGTGTTATTAAATTATATCATACATAATTGCAACGTTTCGTTTCCAGTCGGCTAAATAGAAACCAGCCAGACCGAGGCTGGCATTATAAGCTTTTACCTAACGAGCTTAATAGGGGAACATCGTACATAATTTCTGAAATAGCTATATGTATATTTATGGCTTAAACGATTTTAAACTACAGATAATAATGATAGAAATTTCAAAACGCCCAAATTGCGATTTAATGATTTTATAATAGTGCCTTTGATTTAACCCTTCAGCATCTTATTATCTGTATGTGTGAATTCAGTATTTAATTGAACCTATGCGGAAAAAATTCAATGGACGTTGTTTGGTGCCGATAATATCACAAAAGAAAAACTGTTAGGATGGTTTTTGTGTTGTAATTATAATTTCATATTATTAGTTGATGTTTGATATCATGAGATAAATGAATAATAGATGTACTGCATGAAAAACATTGTTTTAGTGAGGTAATGAGTTAATTCCATTATAATTCATTATTTGAGATGTAATTTGTAGCTATTGGAAATTATTCACTTATATTAAACTCTAGGACTTGCTCACAATAAAAAGGGTTTTCCAATAAGAGGTGTTATTTTGATATTCAAAGAAAAATGCCATTTTTCCATTTAAATCGTCGGATGTTTATTTCATTATAAAGAAGAAGCTATGCCGTTAATAGCGGAAAATAACATCAGGCAAGGACCATCACGACCGCGCTTACAGGACCATATCCTTTCAATGAAATTTTTCATAACCAAATCGCAAAGTGGCTGCCCTTTGTCCTCGATAGCCTCACGAATTCCATCTTTGAGGTATTGAATCGACGGTGGGCTATTGGTGTGGACCTTCTCTTTCAAGTGGTACCAAAGGAAGAAGTTGCAAGGCGCTAAAACACAAGATCTTGGTGGAAAAGTGTGATCAACTCTTCGAGAGATAACACGGCCCGGAAACTTTTCCCACAAAAGATCAATGGTTTCGTGTCTTGTGTGGCACGTAGCACCGTCTTGTTGAAAATAAACGTTGTCCAGATCAATACTACAACGATTTTAAACTACAGATAATAATGATAGAAATTTTCAAAACGCCCAAATTGCGATGTAATGATTTTATAATAGTGTCTTTGATTTAACCCTTCAGCATCTTTTTATCTGTATGTGTGAATTCAGTATTTAATTGAACCTATGCGGAAAAAATGCAATGGGCGTTGTTTTGTGCCGATAATATCACAAAAGAAAAAACGGTTAGGATGATCTGGATGTTTTTCGAGTTGTACTCATGATAATTTCATATTATTAGTTGATGTTTGATCTCATGAGGTAAATGAATAATAGATGTACTGCATGAAAAACATTGTTTTTGTGAGGTAATGAGTTTAATTCCATTATAATTCATTATTTGAGATGTAATATGTAGCTATTGGAAATTATTCACTTATATTTAACTCTAGGACTTGCTCACAATAAAAAGGGTTTTCCAATAAGAGGTGTTATTTTGATATTCAAAGAAAAATGCCATTTTTCCATTTAAATCATCGGATGTTTGTTTCATTATAAGAAAGAAGCTATGCCGTTAATAGTGGAAAATAACATCAGGCAAATGACCACCACGACCACGCTTACAGGACCATATCCTTTCAATGAATTTTTTCATATCCAAATCGCAAAGTGGCTGCCCTTTGTCCTCGATAGCCTCACGAATTCCATCTTTGAGGTATTGAATCGACGGTGGGCTATTGGCGTGGACCTTCTCTTTCACGTGGTACCAAAGGAAGAAGTTGCAAGGCGCTAAAACACAAGATCTTGGTGGAAAAGTGTGATCACCTCTTCGAGAGATAACACGGCCCGGAAACTTTTCCCACAAAAGATCAATGGTTTCGGTCTTGTGTGGCACGTAGCGCCGTCTTGTTGAAAGTGAACGTTGTCCAGATCAATACTACAATACTACAACGATTTTAAACTACAGATAATAATGATAAAAATTTTCAAAACGCCCAAATTGCGATTTAATGATTTTATAATAGTGCCTTTGATTTAACCCTTCAGCATCTTATTATTTGTATGTGTGAAATCAGTATTTAATTGAACCTATGCGGAAAAAATTCAATGGACATTGTTTGGTGCCGATAATATCACAAAAGAAAAAACTGTTAGGATGGTCTGGATGTTTTTTGTGTTGTACTCATTATAATTTCATATTATTAGTTGATGTTTGATATCATGAGGTAAATGAATAATAGATGTACTGCCTGAAAAACATTGTTTTTGTGAGGTAATGAGTTAATTCCATTATAATTCATTATTTGAGATGTAATAGGTTGTAGCCATTGAAAAATATCAACATATATTAAACTCTAGGACTTGCTCACAATATAAAGGGTTTTCCAATAAGAGGTGTTATTTGATATTTGAAGAAAAATGCCATTTTTCAATTTAAATGATCGGATGTTTATTTCATTATGAAGAAGAAGATATGCCGTTAATTGTGGAAAATAACATCAGGCAAATGACCACCACGATCCCGCTTACAGGACCATATCCTTTTAATGAAATTTTCCATAAACAAATCACAAAGTGGCTGCTCTATGTCCTCGATAGCCTCACGAATTTCTCTTTGAGGTCTCGAATCGACGCTGAGCTATTGGAGTGGATCTTTTTTTTTTTCATGTGGCCCCAAAGGAAGAAGTCGAAAGATGTTGAATCACAAAATCGGTGGCCAATTTTCCATTTTCATTAATGGCTTAGTTTCTACTTGTCAGAGGTCAAAAAATAGCGGGCTATTCAAATAACACCCTTTAGATTAACTTAGATTGAACAATACAATATTTAGGTAATTCCTGAACTTCAAGTTTTTAATGATTATAACTCCATATTCGCCATCATGAAAGTGTAATCAATCAATCTAAGTTAATATACACATTTTGTCAGCATCTTAGTATCTGTATGTGTGAATTCAGTATTTAATTGAACCTATGCGGAAAAATTCAGTGGACGTTGTTTGTGCCGATAATATCGCGAAAAAAAAAAGCTGTTAGGATGATCTGGATGTTTTTCGAGTTGTACTCATTATAATTTTATATTATCAGGTAATGTTGGATATGATAGAGGGAATGAATAATTAATGTAGTGCCTGAAAATATTGTTTTGTTAGGTAATGAGTAAATTCGATTATGATTCATTATTTGAGATGTAATATGGTGTAGCCTTTGGAAATATATATGTACCCATATGATACATTTCAATATCGTTCCAAACTGCAATATGAAATTGATGGTATCGGTCCAGGAACAAAATAAACGGATGATGAATTTTTCAGCAACGTTTGGCTCTTTTATTGAGCCTTTTTTTAACCTTAAAATAGAGAAATCATAAACAACAACACAGTTCACAAATAGAGAACAAGAAAAGGGAAAAAATTACATAACATGAAAAATAAATTGGAAAACCATAATAATATATTATATACAAAATGAAAAAACGTTTATTGTTCATATAATTGTAATTATTCCTTTTCTCTGTTTTTCTTGTGTAATGTGCTGTTGGTGATGACTTTTCTCTTTTTTAATCCTAAAGGAGGCCCAAGCAAGAAGCCAAACTTTGCCGAAGAAATGTAAATTGAAAAATAACCATCAACATTTCGAAGATGTGTTATATGACATTTTTATTGCAAATCGCTCGTATTATCTCCCCTTGAAGTTTAACCACCCTGTATAGCTACAGAGCCTTCAATTTGGATCCGATCAGATCCTCAAATCATAGTTCGAAAAAAATTGTTCAATCGAAAACAATGTGCTCGAAGAGCAGAAGCAGAAAGTTTTTTTGTAGAGTAACATTTGTTGCTACTAATGTATTAATTTCAGAACATTATATTATGCACCCCATATTTCCTGGCTCTCTAATTTCTTTTAAATTATTATGTTGGTATCTCTAACGATCCATGGTAATTTACCTGCTGTGTTTTACAAGTGAAAGTTGTGTTTTACTTACTACTTCACCCCAACTATTATTAACCTACGAGGATATACCGTTCGAAAGTAGATATAATATTTCATTTGACTCAGAGTTGAAATTTATTATAGCATGAAAAAAAATTAGAGAAAGCACTAAGGAGAAGCTTTTGAGCGCTCGTTCATTGGTGGGGCAATAAAACTATTACCTCAAAATTTGATTTGGGACTGAATATCGATACCTTATAGATAAATGCAGAATCTCAGCACAATCAGAATCATATTCTGGAAATATTGAGAAAATGAAATATGCGAAAATATAAATTGGAAAACATTAAATTATTTGCTTTTTATGATGCGATCCCCTAGAAATGTTGCATGAGAACATTCAGTATAGCACTTTTCATTCACAAAATGAGTTTCACCTGAATCCGATATTCTGTTATGGAAATGAAAAGTTTTTTGATTCAATATTCCAATTGAATTTTTTGGTTCTGTTCACACTATGGCAACAAAATTTTGCATGAGGCTTGCTATGAGTATCTTGCATTGGGCCGTAACATTTTATTCCGATTAGTTCCGTTTTTCTGAGATATTGAGGAACAAACATCTTGAATGGAAATATTTTATAATGCATACACCATGTACAATTTGGCTGGTTACCGAACTCAACCGAGCCTTTTGTGCTAACGGATGGCCGGACGGCTTCACGGACATAATTGAATTTGACCACGAATTCGTCATCAGGGAGCCTAACTATATCATTTGAATCAAATATTACAGTTTGAAGTACATACCTCTAGAAATAATATGAACTGCATCAATATTGAAGTTAATAGAGGAAGAAAAGATTCAACTAAGATCTAGCTGACTTAAGATACTGAAATATATACAGTTGGTTGCAATGTGAGATAATAGAAGACATATACATTATCAACAAATTTAATCCTGTCAACTGGATATCAAAACTGTATTACTGGGCTTTGACAGCTATTCGAATTTTCAAGAAAGTTATGTCCGAAAAAGTATTGATTGCGTGGATACCACGACTGTTATAATTCAATCGATGTTCTCTTGAGGGTGGAAAATGAGCGTTAATTGAAAAGAAAAAATATTGAGTATTCAACAGTGAAAAGTTCTTGAAAAACCAAGTATACTGACCAACAGAATGAGGGTATTGAACAAAATCTCAAAAAAGGGGTTGAGCACATTGCTATGTATTGGCGCAAACCAAACTCACTCTACTGGGTGGCTTGACCTTGACGCTAGCTTATAATGGGTGTTTTTTCAGGTACATAATTTTAAATTGCAATAAAACAACGATGGAGTATTCGATTGTCATGAATTTTATTCATCCGAAAGATTATCTTGTGGCATTACATTTAAATATGATTTCTGGCATATGACCACCACGGCTGGCTCGGATGTAGTCCAAACTGGACGTCCAATTTTAGATGGCGAATGTTGTCTTCCAAATGGTCAAGCGTTTGGGGTTTATCTTTATCCGATAGACCAATGACTTTACATAGCCTCACAGGAAATAGTTGGGCGGTCACCAAACGTGTCTTTCAATAAATCGATTGTGGCACGAGCTGTGTGACATGTTGGCCGTCACGATGGAACCACAGCTCCTGGACATGGTTGTTCAATTCAGGAATGAAAAAAGTTAGTAATCATGGCTCTATACCGATCATCATTGACTGTAACGTTCTGACCATCATCGTTTTGAAGAAGTACGGACCAATGATTCCACCAGCCCATAAAGCGCACAAATTAGTTACTTTTTCTGGATGTACCGATGTTTCGACATACACTTGAGGATTAGCTCCACTCCAAATGCGGCAGTTCTGTTTGTTGATGATGCTAACTTAAAGTTCTAGCCTCAAAAAACACCCCGCACAAATACTTAATCGGTCGTAGTGCAGAAATATAACCACAGTGTCAGTCGACCACAATCTAATCATCATCAAGAATTTCAAATGAAAAAGCTGCAGATGAAAGTATCTCACTAATGGGCCCCACTCACTTCGTTCTTCTGCGCCGTTTTACCCGACGGTTTAAAAACGGTCGGGTAAAACTGCCGCAAAAAACGAAGTGTATGGGCTAAAAACGGCGCATTACCCGACGTTGCAAATTTCAGACGAGGCCTGATTTTCGTCCGTTCTCTTGACGTTTTTAACCGTCGGGTAAAAACGGCGCAGAAGAACGAAGTGAGTGGGGCCCTTAATATTGTTCATTCAATTTCATCATGAAAAGTAAAATTCATATCATATTTGTGAAAATTCGATTTGAAAAAAGGGTTGCACTTGTTATCCTTTTAATAACAAACTGTCGCAAAAAACTCTAATTGGTTTTGCATTCAAAACAGAGAAAAATAACATTGATGATATTTCATTCACATGAATTAAAAAAAAAATGTTTGGAACATGTTGATATCGAATTGACCTATCAACTGAATGGAAGTAATGATTTAATTACTACCGAATATTTCTTGTATTTTTCGTTTTCAATTGAAACATTTCGATCACAAAAATTAATGAAAATGCGGCGCAATGAAATATGTAACATGAATTCCCATTGGAATAAATTTGGCATGCAGTATTGGATTGTCCTCTTGTCACAGGCTTTCGTTTAAATTCAAAACAAACTCCAAATTTTCGATGTAGTATGGGTTCAATCTGAATGAGTGTTTTCATGCAATTTGATCGAAAATTGGCGCAAACATGTCGTAAATACTTTGCGGCACTGATGC
>CM024239.1:88077951-88151228 GCA_013421045.1 Propylea japonica | reverse complement strand
AGATTGATACGCAATGTTGTCAATATTGTATAGAGTTCTCTGGTAACTCGCAAGCTCGTCGGACGAGGTCGGCTACATTCGGCAACATTGACTTATTTTACGCTATGACAGCAAATACTGCCAACTCCGAAGCCAACTCCAGATAAATAAACAAACGCTACTATGCGCTCAAACTTTTGTGAACGGACTATAGTTTGCCGTGAATTTATAATACTAACTAGATGGCGAACCCTGGTCAAAATTTTGAGGCAACGTGGCCATTTGCAGTTTGGGGTGGATTTGAGAGGTGTCAATTTTCTATGAATTGAAATATTAGAATTACCAATATTCCTTTATTTATTTTATTTCAACGAATTAAAATGATAGGATTACCAATACTGTTTAATAACTAATCACAAGAATCGAAAATATTTATAATTTTAATAGACCGAAATGTCAGAGTTCACAAAACCATAATATAAACGAGTTCGTTTTTCATAACTTCTTTCAAAGGAACGTCTATGTTTCAATAAAATTCGAGCACAGAGGGCAAAAAACATCAAAATTTGTGGTTCACCCCAAACTGCAAATGGCGCCATTGCCTCACTTTTTTCTACGTGACAGTGAGGAAGTTCGCGTTCAGTTAGTTTATAGGTCCATGTAGTTACTGCCCAGTTACCGATTTTCAAAATGTTGTGATGCCACAGTTTACATTTGAGCACCAGCAGATCAATGAATTCGCTAGAAAATAGAAAAAGAATTCTATAAATCGTTTAAAATTCAGGTGCCATTTGTCTTATACGAGTGAAACCTTTGTTTTTTAGAGAAAAAATAGTGTTTTTGAGGGGTTGCATAAGGTTAGGTTCGGTTAGCTAAGGAACAGTGCCAAGTATTCATAAGAGTGGGAATCACCGCGAAAACATTTATTTTTCACTTAAAAAAAGATCTGGTTCTAATTAAGAGGAGTGGCACTGAATAATGAACATTTATAGATAGTCTTTTTCGATAATCTCGGAAAATATTGATTTGCCGCTGTTCAAATTGAATCTGTGGCATCGCAACATCATAAAGAAACAATATGCCAAATATTTTGAAAATTCTTAACTGGGCGGTAAAAATAGATATTGTATAGTGTGAGTAAAAAATGGAATCATCCAAGAATTCAGAAAATAACCAATTAGTACTTTTTTTATGTTATTTTGAACTCTCTAATTTGTGTTTATTTTGTGAGTTTATAGGCCTCAACTCTTGTTAACTTTATAATAATAATAATAATAGGGCAAATGCGGCATTGTTGCCAAAGCTTGCACTACATCACATATATACCAAAGTCAGATTATTATTCATCACATAAGAGGCTGAGAAAATTTATTAAGTTTAAAACAAATATATACTGAATAAAATTATAGAAATACTCGATCCAAACACAAATGGATCAACTTTATAAATATTTATTACAATTAAGATAATCAGCTTTATTTCGATATGTATATAATCTGAGTACGTTTGATATGCTTATGGGGACACTGACAATGTTTATATCTACACCCACATATGTGTTTATACTATGAGACTCTAACACACTACTAACCATTTTATGGTTGATTACTTTGAATTCAGTTAAATATGTATTTATTTTTCCTGAAGTTTATGAATTAGGTTCAAGAACTTTTGCTAAAACCAAAAATCATTTGTGTACAGTCCCCATTATTGAGATCAACTTCACGATTCACCAAACTTTCAAAATGTCAACTAATTCATGAGTATTTGAATTAATATACAACATTGTTAAACATATTCGCGTAATGAGGGAACTTAGAAAATATTTTTGGTGCAAGGATTATTTCGATGAGCTGTATAACCTGTCAAAAGGAAGACGCAACCTGTGTCTTCCTTGTGTAAAAGTAGCTCCGAATTTGTTACAGACCATTTTTACACAATAAAATTAACAAACATATTTTTTAATTTCAGGTATTCCATGTGCGATCCATCATAGACGAACATTTCAGAAGATCGTTAGGCGAAAACTACCCAAACTCTCTCCTGAACAACAATAATTCCAAAGACTCCACTTTAGCCAAAACCATACAGCCTAATACAAATATCAGCGTTCAACCGGTGCTCCCTCATCATGAAGACATAGGAGATTTGATGGACGACACAGGCTTGTCAGTCGATGACCATTTCGCCAAAGCACTGGGCGACACATGGGCGAAGCTAACAAAAAAACAGCAGGAAATAAAGAACAATTCTAGTGAGAACCATAATTTGGTCAGCATTAAGGAGATCGATATCGTATCGATAGTTTCTGTTTCTAGTAGTTTTAAAAGAATTGATATGTAATCTAACATGATGGATAGGTTAAATTTGATGAGAGTAGTTATTGGGAGAAAATTGATGGTACCTGGGTAAGTTGTCGCGCTGTTACTTAGTTTACCACTTGAAGTTTAAGTATCTGATGGCTGTCTGGCAGATATCATCGAAATAAACCTATCCTAATCCATTGAAATTGAAACTTAAATTTTTTTCAGTCAAGAAACTACTATAAAATTCATGGTATTCCCTATTGAGACCCTGAAAGTATTTTGATGTCTCCCAGCCATCTATCAGTTACTCTATCAGCAACTACTGAAATGGGCCTTTAACCTGTTCGGTTAGTTAAGTACATAGTTTCACTTTTGAATTCCTGAAAAAAATATTTTGATGTAACAAATACAGATACATTCATTTCGGGAATATCTGCCAGATAGGTGTCAGTAAGTGGTGGAATAAGCCCTTAACCTGTTGGTTATTAAAGTAGTTTCAGTTTCGTCTTGACATGCGGTTCCTTTCTGTGTTTCATTTTTTGTCTTAGACCATATGAACAGAAAGGCTAACTGTTATAGGCTTGAATCCACATGCTTTTGGCCTAGAACTGAAGTAATTTCTTCTCTCTATTGTTTTAACCAGTGAAGGCAGCGCCACCTATTGAGAAACAGCGATAACTCAATCTTGGTCCGAATAACATAAGCAACAATTATGTGAAAACCGAATTGTTATAGGGGAAGAACAAATATTGGCTAAGAATTATTATACTATAATCATAATTCACCATTGTTTCTGAAGTCATTTGTGAAAAAAAAACTAACTAAAATTGTTAATTCTTGCGTCCAAAAGAACATCATAGACGCATAAAAATTAGGTCAATTGGTCGTTTTTATTTCATTATCAGAAAATTTCAGTTCTTTTTCGATTATTTTGGTAGTGCCTTACACTGTTTCATGCGTCAGTATGAAATGTCGAACTGAGAAATTTGTTATCATCCTTGATATTGTTTAAATGAGTTTATCTGATTCTGTTCCTTAAGGCTGAGGTACTTTGGATCAGGTTTACTCAGAAATTTTACTCGTTCAAAGTTGTTTGTCACTTGAAGTTGAACATAATGGTACTTACACTCAATATATTCAATTCAACACAAACATAAAATCAGGTGGGCTGTTGTTATTTGACAGCTTTCACTTTGTATTATGAAAAAATGTGAGTTAGAGTCGTCTATTCCTTCTTTATCAGTTAATAATTATTTTTGGGCAAGTTGATAAGGAAAATATAGTCAAAAAAAGTATTCAGCTTATTATCTGAAGTATGGAAAGCGATATTGTGGAGGAATGGGTAAGATTTTGCGAAAATAGGATTAGGAAAACAAAAATTTACATTTTGAATTAAATTTCTGACAAACTTTGATTCTATGTGACCTCATTTTTATTGTTTAGCAAGCTTTTTCGATTCTCGTTTGTCATCGGATATATCAAATTTAATTGGGAAATTCGACTTTCGATATGAAAGTCATGGTTCAAAACGGTGGTATTTCCAATATACGTATTTTAAATCAAACAATTTCCTGATGGAAGTTACACAACATACGTATTATACATTATTCATTCCTATTATTTCATTCCTTCTATTATTTGGGATATGATTATTTTAATTCTGTAAATAACGAAAACACCAGGTAATCCTCATAAGATTAGTGTATATAATTTTTAACTGTATATGTTATAATTTTAATTATTAATTTTTATTTATGTGGTTAGCTCTCCCAAGCTATGTTTATGAAATAAGTGCAACAAGTTATTTCATTATTATGTATATTCAAATGTGATATACGTAACTTAAGAAATGTTTGTTTTATTACCCGATCGTCCTATTTTCAATCCCTTTTGCAATTTGGTCATAGACCAGTGCAGCAAAACAGCTGATCGTTTCTTTCAAGATGGCTGCTGGGAGTTGATAAACACAGTCTGCTATTTTCAAGCAACACAACAATAACCTACATAAATCAAAAATAGCGAAAAAAAAACAAAATAAATCAATTCCAGATCATGAATAATTATCTATTTGTTTACTCTTAGCAGCCATTTTGAAAAGCTGATTATGAAAGATTATTGGAGCGCAAAATAAAATACCATTTAAAGTTTTTTGTGTATAAGAAACAGCTTATTAGCGCTCGATCTACTTAACAGTGCTATATCGTTTGCCCAAATGTCTGTAGTTTTCGATTTAGAGCCGAAAATGGTCTCAAATGATAGGATTAGATTACCTAATGACGAATTCGTGGTCAAATTCAATTCTGTACGTGGGGTCGTCCGTCTAGCACAATAACTTTCGAACTGATTGTCCTAGAGACTTGAAATTATCAGGATGAGTTCGGGTCCCTAATGGCTATGTGTTAAGTTCGTTAACCAGCCAAATTGTACAGGGTGTTCCATAAAATATGGCCATTGAAAATTTTGTTCCTCAATATCTCAGACAAATCGAAACCCATCGAGATGAATGTTGCGGCCACATAATAATAAGTCTCATGCAGAGAATTTGTGGCCATAGTGTGTGAACAGAATCAAAGAGAAATTCAATTGGAATGTTGAAAAGAAAAAAATCATATCCATTACAGGGTATCGATTCTTGTGAAATTTATTTAGTGAAATGAAGACTGATATAGTGAATTTGTATGCAGAATTTGTGGCCATAGTATTAACAGACCATAGAAAATCAATTGGAATATTGAAAAGAAGAATCTCTATAGTTCCATAACAGGATAACCAATTCAAGTGAAATTTATTTTGTGAACTAAGAATGATATACTGAATGTTCATGCAAGATTCAAGAGGATCGCATCATCAGTACCATAGAATTAAATTTATTTATTTCTTACTATTTAATTTTTTGAAGAATTTCCAGAATATTATTCTGATTGAGCTGAGATTCTGCATTCATATATTAGGTAGTTATTTCAATCTCAAGTCCATATAAAATTCGAGGTAATAGTTGTATGTTCCACCAAAGTACGAGCGCTCACAAGCTCCTGCTCAGGGCTTGTCATATTTTTTTTTTAATTAGATAGTTCACAGGAAAATTCCTAGATGTCATAGGCAGAAATTCAGAAATAAGTTTTACAAGGGGATTGTCCACTGTAGGTAGGTTTCCAAATACTCGTACACTTGTGTGGTTTTTTCATCAAACCATTTACATTTACCTATACAATTTATTGTTTAAGAGAGGAGTAAAAGGCTTATCTACTCTAGAGGTTTAAGAAATGTTGGGAACCCCTGCTGTATAGAATTAAACATGTTTCCAAAACTGTCTTGATGCTGTGAACTTTCCTTGGGTATCACCTGTAGATATACTTATACTCAGTGGCGCAGCCAGGATTTTATTTTGGGGGGGGTGGGCTGAACTGAATTTTTTTTGATGATACAGTGAATTACGAAAGTTGCAAAAAATAGAGAAGAAAGAAATAACGAAGAAATTAATCTTTGGGGGGGGGGCTGCAGCCCCAAAGCCCTCCCCTGGCTGCGCCATGCTTATACTAATCAGCAGAAAACTGTGTAACCATCTGAAAAAACAAAAACGACGCAAAATAGGTATGTACAGCTTAGTTTCGATAAATTCACGTAAAATAAAACCAAAATAGAATGTTTTCAGTGATAGTGTCAGTCATCCCCATAAAAAAATGAAACAGTTACTAGGATTCCTATGTACCAAATTACTTTTCTGACGTGATTATAATAATTAAAGCAAATAAATTAATTCATCATCAATTTCTGGAAATTGCTTGTTCCCGTCAGATTCACTCTTCGATGGCAAAAATTTATTTTGTGGAGTGCAATGTCTAATAAAATTGTTCTGGAAAATTATTTTGTTGACGAATGTTGATTACAGGTTTTTCACACAAAACGTGGAAATTTAACTAGTTTTTCCAATTAATGTAAATCGATTCTACAGGATTGTTTATCATGTAATAAAGGCATTGGAAAAAACTGAACCACATTTTACCATAAAAAATATCAAATTATGGAACGTTCAATATAACATAATGTCCATCAAAATACACACAATGGTGTAAATATATTCTGGAAAATTTTCGAGAAATAAAATATGTGGAAAATCGATAATTAAAACTCAAAATTCAATTGTTGTTTCGCAATCCGTCTGAAAATTTGAATGATCTTTCATTTCGCCAATTTACATTCTCAAGCTCGATTTATTGCAATCGAATTTTTTGTCTTTTTTCAATATATTTGAAGACAATTTTTCTTATGATCTTATTAACGCAACTACAACAAATTTTTGTGTACTGCTTTGAATTAGTATTGATCATTTAACTGCAAAATTTCAGTTCAATCGAATGGACAAATTCTGAGTTATTCGAGAAAATTAATTATAAAAAATCATTACTATATAGTTCTGATTATGCCATCCTCTTGCAATTTTGCCTGAACATTCAGTATATGAATCTATTAATAATATACTTTGTTGAAATGAAATACAGTGGAACTTCCCTATAACGAACGTCTGTATAACGAATTTTGACAAGACATTGCACCTTGAATCCAAATTCCATGTTAAAAACACCTTCTAAAACGAAGTTAATTCTCTCTTCAACGAAATATTCAAAGAACATCACTCTTTGAATAGGTATTGGTAAGAAGCTTTAAGTGTGGGTTTTTCCGAAAATTTTCCGAACGTAGGTACGTAATAAATCACGACCTTAAACTAAATCATTACGGCGGACAGAGGGATCCTTCTGAAACATTTTTAAATACACCCCTGGCTGTTGGTTTCAATCTAACCTATACGCTAGTGTGAAAGTTGTGCGAAAATGTCTAAAAGGAAGTGCTTAAGTTTGAATAATAAACTTATATCACTATCAGTGAAGTCGACCGCGATATTGTCGACTGTAGAAACAAATTTCTGTATAACGAAATTTCTTTATAACGAATTTTTTTACGCACCTGTTTAGCGCTTTCGCTATAGGGAAGTTCCACTATACTTAGTACCTAATAATTTGAATGAAATGTAACTGTTCCGTAGTGCTAATTATCTGAGAAATCGAAGCACAATAAACTTTAAAAAAAAAGACTCTCACCCTGAAAATAAATTTCAGTCGAATCGGCATTTTTTTGTGGAAATACAATTTGAATTTGAATTTTCTATGGTTTTGTTATATTATAGTCACCCAATGCTATCATAAGAGGCTTCTTATAAGTTTCTTGCATGTGGCCGCAAAATTTCATTTCTATCGGTTTTTTTCTGTCTGAAATATTGAGGAAAAAGTTGAATGGCCATATTAAAGAACAAACCGCGGCATTCAGGAATCGAATCTACTCCGAAAATTTCAATTCACTTGGAAACGAGAGTTATCGTGTTACGGACGGACGGCCCCATAGCATAATTGAATTCCCTCAGTGAGTCGAACCTTATCGTTTGAGATCATTTTCAGCTAAAAAATCGAAAATTACAGACATTTGGACAAAACGACGCTAGTTCAAGTAGAACGAGCGCTCAAAAACGCGCAAATAAAAGTGAATAGGTATCAGTGGACCCTATAGACTTACCTTAAAAAAATCCTTCAAGTGCAGCAATTTGGTTCACAAGAACTGATTTCTAATGGTGCTAGAACACTAAACATCTCGACACCATAAAAAATCAGTACTCGATTCCAAAGATTCATATACAGCTTCCTCAAAAATTCTTAGGCGACACTGCAGTCGGTCAAAACGTTACCAGAGCACTTCAAACACTTGCATTACACGAATAACAGACTTCTAACACTTTTATCCTTATATATCATACATATATTAATAGTACAATCCAAATTTCACACATAATTCTCGAGAACAAAATGGATATTCACTTACATCGAGTATTTCATGTACTGAATTCAATCCACCATAAGTTTTGATCAACACAAAGGGGCAAATTGAAAATAAAACTAACGAGACCGTTCTATATTTTCTTCTTTTTGTTTTGTTGTCTTAAAGATTGAATTTCAACCAGGTATCACATTTGCGGTAGGTAGCTTTCTAGTTGAAAAAAACTCGCTTGGGAGCGGACAAAACAAATGATGGTGGTACGTATAAGCAAGGGTGGAATTACACCCACTGTTGTATCGATGTTGACGAAGGAAAGCGCTGGGTAGAATTTTCTTCTGAGGAATTTGATACCGTGAAAAAATGTGGAAAAATGGAGTGGTTTATTTTGGGTATTTTGGCCACTATCTTTCGAAGAAAAAATGCATTCCAACTGAGATTAACTGTTTCTCAGTTAATCTCAGTTGGAATGAGTTAACTAGTTATTTATTATACAAGGGAAAAAGTATTAGATTTTAGGTCGAGGTTGGCAAAAAGCTGAGAGCTAAAATCTAATATTTTTCACGTGTATAATACACTATTTTATTCTGTGACAGGAAAAAAGAGTATTTAATAGTGAAAGAAATATAACCGTCCACGAAATTATTTTTTCCCCGGGAAAAAAGTGAGTACTTTTTTCCCGGCTACATAGTGAATCATTTTTTTGACAGGGAAAAAAGTAATTTCGTAAAAAGTCATACTTTGTGACCTGTCAAGAGATATACAATGTAACATTTTTCCCGTCACAGAAAAACATGCTTTTTTCTTAGAAAGAAAGTGCCAAAATATCCAAAATACTGTCGACGTGGGTGAAAAGAATACTAGAATTGATATACGGTGGATCTTCCCTATAACGAAAGCGTTAAATCCGCAAAAGAGTTCGTTATAAAGAAATTTTGTGATACAGAAATGTGTTTTTATAGTCGGTTATGTCGCGGTCGACTTCACTGATAAATTTAAGTTTATCATTCAAACGTAAGCAATCGCTTTTAGTCATTTTCACATAACTTTTCACATTAGCGTAATGGTTGGATTGAAGGATCTGTCTGCCTGCCGTAATGATTTAGTGCGTATTTATAACGTGCGTCCGAAGAATTTTCGGAAAAAAACCCATCCTTATACCTCTTACCAATACCATACAAAGAGTGATGTTCTTTGAACATTTCGTTATAGAGAGAATTTACTTCGTTCCAGAGGGTGTTTTTAACATGGAATTTGGATTCAAGGTGCAATGTCTTGTATGAAATTTGTTATACAGAGAAATTCGTTATACAGACGTTCGTTATAGGGAAGTTCCACTGCATTTGAGTTTCAATTTCCGATATCCCAATTTGAAAAAGTGCGCAAAAGAAAGCTTTTGACTTCCCTCCAATGCCTTTTTAATTCCCGATAATGTGGTCTTGTTCTTGTAGATGGCCGCCTTTCTAATTTTTGGATCATAACTTCGAAATAGGTATGAAACAAACCTTCAAAGAACAAAATATTCACATGTAAATTGGAACTCATTAAATCATAATTATTGTGACAAAAAAACGTTTTCAATTAAATATAATTATTATTGTACTTTACTGACTAATAATAATGAATGTGCCGCAACGTAAAGAACGTGGCATGTATTGTTCCAGTTCCTGAATGATGTCTAGAATTTCAGTACTTCATCCGATATGTGTAGAGCCGGTACCTGCATAAGAAACCCAATACCTTCATAGGAAAATCAATATCTACAAAAGATAGCACCTACAGGCCCTCCAACCAAGGAAATGCAGTTGATTGTCATTTCCATGTCCATCTAATATCTCATACTCGCTTCATTTTTGGAACTTCGTAGTGTTCATGTAAAATCCGTCCATTGTACGTCTCTGTGCTCGGCCTTAATAATACCCATTAATCACAACGGAATAATGAGATTATAATTCACTGCTGTCAGATGCTTCATAGATTTAGCTATAATATTCTTTCAATTGGTATTTCTTCATGTTCTAAAGTACTCCAACTAACAATATGGGCGTATCTTGTCAACAGAGGGCCAAGCAACTCGCCAAGCAATAACAGTGGATTCTGATCATTATGTGGATATATTAAACAATTTTTAGAACCAGCCCCTCAAGACTTTGATGGATACAATCGGGACACTTGGTTTCAGCAAGACGGGGACACTTGTCACAGTTCAAATCGGTATTTATCTGTTATTCAGGCGCTTTTTCCTGAAAACTTGATTCTCGGCGTGGAGACCAGAAGCCCGGATTTGACACCTTGCGACTTTTACTAATGGGAATACCTCAAAAGTGTAGTCTACCGCAACAATCCCCGCACTCTAATTGCGTTGAAGGAAAATATCTGCCATGAAAGAAACTTTGCGAAGTGTTTTTCTAAATTTGGGGGTTCGACTCGAAGAGTGTCAGTGGAAAAACGGTGACATTTGGACAGCGTAATTTTTAAGAAATGATTCCCAAAGAGCTGAACATATTTTGTAGAAAAAAAATTAAAATTGACTTGATAGATTTCGTATTATTTCTCTTTTAAATCGGAATTCCTTAGTTGACGGTACAATGGAATCATAGATCGAGCAAGATCAGCAACTAGTAAAACAGAGTTGCGTTTTACGTTGATACAATTTGATATTGATGAATTAATCAGATTAACACAGATTTCACATTTCAATCGATTTATTACTTTGAACGTATCCAATGTTTGTACAATTGAGAAAATGAATAATTCTTTGAAGCGAAAATATGTAGGTATTTATAACCCAAACTTTTTTTTTCGCGCGCTTGTTTCTAGATGATCAGCGTACCATAGTTTCGGTGGGGTTGGTATCAAACTACTCGGTTGAACTCACTGAGGAATCCGAACAATGGACATTTTCAGTATGTTAAAATATGCGCGTTTTTACATGTGACAGCATTAGGAGCATGTGTTAAATATATGCCTCGGTGTTCCTGGGTTCGAATCCCGGTGAGGGCATGGAGTTTGTTTACGTCCAACGTCCAGTTCTAACACACAGAGATGGGTAAATAGCCTAGCAGGTTTTCCACAAAAAAATATATACCTATCCAATTATTCACTTGAAATTTAAAGTAATTTTCAATTAAATAACGAAAATGCGTTTTTTGCGGGATATATCAAATTAAAATAACGTTAATTATACAATTTAAATGTATGAGTTTGAAGTTTGTTTTTCATTAACTTATATCCTTCTCTTTTCTCATTTTTTTGTTTTCATCTACGTTTATGCATTATATCCTTATGTATTACGTAATTTTACATCGCTACCATCTTTGTTCTTTTCACTAATGATTAAATATAACTTTTTCAAATGAAAAAAGGAATTAAACATAGTACTTTGACCGACCCTTATAATATCTTTGAAGTATTCTTGATAGTGTCGATGACATCGTAATACTCAGTTAATAAGTGAGAGTCAAAATAATCAGTTATCTGTTACAGCGGAACTTCCCTATAACGAACGTCTGTATAACGAATTTCGTACAAGACATTGCACCTTGGATCCAAATTCCATGTTGAAAACCGCCCTCTAAAACGAAGTGAATTCTCTCTATAACGAAATATTCAAAGAACATCACTCTTTGAATGCGTATTGGTAAGAAGGTATAACGGTGGGTTTCTCCGACATTTTTCCGGACGTACGTAATAAATACCGGCCATAAACTAAATCATTACGGCGGGCAGAGAGATCCTTCTGAAACAGTTTTTAAATACACCCCCGGCTGTTTTGGTTTCAATCTAACCATCACGCTAGTGTGAAAGTTGTGCGAAAATGTCTAAAAGGAAGTGCTCAAGTTTGAATGATAAACTTGAATTCATCAGTGAAGTCGACCGCGACATTACCGGCTACAAAAAACAAATTTTCTGTATAACGAATACTTTTTGCGGATTTAGCGCTTTCGTTATACGGAAGCTCCATTGTAATTATAAATGAACGGATTAAATCAAACCAAAGCTCCCAAAGCTCAAAATCAAAAAGACACAACATTTGACCGAATCTGCGCAGAATTCTCGTTCGCACTGACCACACTCAACAAAACTTTTCCACAAATATCTTCACATTTATCCAACCGCCACTAACCATCTCTAACACCGATGACTCACTGCTCTCAACTGTTTTCCATGGCCTGCAGTATTTGAATTACATCCATCGAAGAATGGGTAGCCGTTGAAGCACCCCATATGGGTTCTCAACAAAAGCACCCTCTACCCTACCCAAGGTTTCGTATGGGCCACCGACTCAGAGGGATTTTTTGACGATATTCGGGGGTACCTATTGTGTGTTTTTATGTCCGTTTCAACGTCTGCAGATCCTATCAAAAATGTATCGAATGAGTTGTTGAATCGAAAAGGTTACATAGACCAATTTGTTTTCGGTTGAAACAATGGAAGTTTAAAAAGGTTTTGTGAGGGTGTAGGGCTAAAGTTTTCAGAATGTTGATAAAATTACATAAATAATGTCTTATGAAGCTGACATGGGTATTAAAAAAATCAACAATGAATTCGTCCTAATAAGTACTAATAACTTTATTTATTTGATCAAATTTATAATAAACAATACAGTGAAACATCTCTTAGCGGACACTCCTCATAAGCGGACACTCATTTGCCCTGGAACCGAGAAATTTTTTGTGATACAGGGTTTTTCAATAATAGGTATTATTTTGAATAGGCCGCGATTTAGGTAGATGTCACGTTTGCAGCTGTCATGTTTTGACATTTGGCAAGTAGAAACTGCGCCATTAATGAAAATGGAACGATACACGCATCAAGAACGCACTGAAGTTATTAAAATTCACTATAAAAATGGTGAAAATTTGGCAGAGATGGTTCGTAAAACTCGAACATTTTTGGGTCGTTGTGAAGCACCTTGTCGGACCGCAATAAAGAAATTGGTAGAAAAATTCGAGCTGTTGGGACAAATTAGTGATGTGAAGAATAAAACCCGTGCACGCCACTCAAGAACAGCCGAGAATATTGCTGGTGTGGACGAAAGTGTTGAAGAAAACCCAGGTTTGTCCATTCCTCTTCGTTCTTTGGAATTAGGCATTCCAAATACGCCATAACACCGTACTTTGCATAAGATTTGGGTCTTAAGGCTTATAAAGTTCAGTCAACACAAGAACTCAAGCCAGCCAATCATCAACAACAATGATCCGGAATTCCATCGAAAAATCATCTTGAGTGATAAGGCCCATTTCCACCTCGTCAACAAGCCAAATTGTCGCATCTGGGGCTCGGAAAACCCAAGAGTTATTGTTGAAAAGCCTCTCTATCCTCAGGAGTGCCGAAATCCTCCCAGATACGGACGCGTAATTCTGATCTAAAGAACGCCATGAAGTGAATACAACGTAGGTGTTCAGAGAAGATTCTCGTAGTTATTCTCGCTATCAGTGAAACGTAAGTTTATTGAACCATGGCGCCTAAGAAAAGATTTCTGACATTGAAAGGGAAGATGAAGCTGACAAATATGTCAGAAAAAGATAATTTATCAATTCGCAATTGGTTAACAATCTTTCCAAACTTGTTTTTCAAATAGAAAAAGAGAAAAAAATTACACAATCCAGAAAAAAAACAATTTTTGCATTTCATAATGTCAATAATTTCGTTTTCTGTAATAGATCAATATTTCTAAATGAATTCTTCTTTAATAAGTTCATGGATATATTTCAATAGATCATTTTTTTGTTTTGTTTTCTCTTTGTATTCTAACAAGCGATAAAGCAATGTGGAGCACATGTAATATTCAAAACAAAGATTAAATAACTGATCCGTCAATAAAGTTCCTGGATTCGATCTTCCAAGGAAAATTTGGACTGTTCTTGATCGTACCAGAACAGGTCATGGCCGTTGTAATACCATGCCATGCTTTTCAAATGGAATTCAGTTTAGAGTCCTAGATGAGAATGCGTAGAAGCAGAGAGACAATAGAACATCTGATAAATAATTGTCCTATATTTAAATTTCAGGATGGCTTAAGGGCTATACATGAAGTTACCGAGTCGTTTTCGAATTGGCTTATTAATTTTGAATCGATTTAATAGAGTTTCAATCATTTATTTTTCTGTTCCTTTTTTCTGCTTCGATTTTTTCGTTTCAGATTCAGAATTCCGAAGGCATCTTCGAGATGGATTCGGTTGGACTCAATAAAGAAGACATCCTTCAATATTCAAATAGTTTTTAAGTTTTATTTTTGTTGGAACGGCGAGATAGGGTTTTTTCTACTGGGGGTTTTCCCTGAGTTCTGGTATAATACGAAAAAATAGTATAGTACCCCGTTTTGCACTAACTCAGTTAGGGATTTTTGTTTTAGTTTTATGTATTGTATTATGTTAGTTAGAGAAATATCCTGCCATATTTCTGCTCGTAAGTCTGCAATTTTCAAAAACAATGCTTTGATTGAATGAGCACACACTACAGACTGACAATTCGCATGGTTAATTTGCATTCAGATAATGAAAAGTATAAAGCTCTCGGCTTTTAGGCAATCTCTACTTCTAATCATTATCAATCCTCAAATAACGGTACATACATGACTTTACTCGGTTTTGAAGATAAGATTTCAATCTTAAATCGCCTTGAAGCGAACTTAACATTTCAGTTCTTCAGGCGAAAGTAGGAGGAAGATGCAGGCTTTTGATATTTACCGGCTTTCCAGGTTGCTCATTTAATTTTTTGCTATTTGCGGATGTTGCAGTTGAAAAATTTATCTGTCAGTGTTGTGAATACACCTACGAACAAGCTAATGCTCGTAAATCTGTAATGCAAGACATAAAATACTAGGATTCAACAAATAATTATCATGAGTTCGTTAGGGAACACTTTGTCGTAAATGCTGCCCCGCAGTTTCTCCATCTAGAAATCAATTTGTAATTAAAAAAAAAGTAAGTTTTCAGCCAATTTCGAAAGTAAATTCTTCGTGGAAGATAAAAATACAAAATTTTCATTTTAATTTTTCACACGAATTTTGTGTTCATGATGAAAAGTGTGAATAAAAAGTAAATAGTTTTAATCAACTAGGCCATCAAAGACAGCGACTAATGGTGACGATATTTCAATAATAATAATAATAATTCGAGACCATTAGTCGCTCGATTAATAACCGAGTTGATTACAATTTTTTTACGACGATCTCGATATAAATTGTGTATGAATTCTTGATTGAAATACAATCTCATTTCGAACGAGACTTACATTTGACATAATTAAATTTCTATGTATCTATGTTCCGGCAGATTTTTGACATTTCTCCTAGTGCTTCTGAATACTTTGTGTACGGTTGTCATGAGGATTACACATTAAAATAGCATAAATTAAGCATTAAAATGGATCATTAATGATCAATTTCGTACACATTTAAATCACCATTTAACTTTTTTCAATAGCACTTGTAGTTTGGCCCAACCTTTTCCAATGGGTTTCATTCCACAACAATTTTTTGGTTTTCAAAATCATCCACCCTGGGTCTAAATAATCAATCTAATAATTCTACATCATATTTTGCGCAAAATCACAATGTTTGCGCTGTCATGTCTTCTCACAAGAACCCCAAATTTCAGATGAACCAAATGTAAACAGGGGAAAATTCCATCTTCAGTCCTGCCACCATTACGAGGCCAATTAGATAAATCCATAATTACGAGTCGTATAATTTCGGATTTTTATGCATATGTTGTTAAGAATTAAGAGTATACCTATAATAAATTGACGGTCACAGAATTTATCAAGATGCGGGGAAATTCCAGACGTCACAAGTTCTTCGTTCGACCTCAGATTGAACAGGTTGGGCATCTGAAGAAAAAAAAAACGTGGATTTTACAGAGCGAATTTTTGTACGACTGTTCGTTGACCCTTTACACTTGAAGTTGTTCTTTGTGGTGGAAGAAGGCTTAATATGATGTTAGGGAGGTACATTTGTATCGTTATCCAGAGGTAAATTAATAATTCGCCCGTGGATTTTCAAGAACAAGTGTACAGGGTGATTCACTATCTTGTTAACCTAACCTTTCTCGAAAAGGATGAATATTTTCTTATTCTGTTGACTGCATTTGGTACAAGTCAATGTTGACTTGAGATTTGCAAAAAAAACTCGAAGAAAAGAATTGAGACGCTAGGCGTTGCGCCGCTATCAATTTTTTTTCTCCAGGAACATACCTACCTTTTTATTGTGTCATTCTGAAGATAGTTTAATTCTGAATGTCTCTTTTGAATACCATTTTCCTATTTCTTACCGCCAGCACCTGCAGCGTGTTTATGTTAATTCTATTCCATTATTTTTTTCTGTATTGTGACAGTATGCAACATTGTAGCAAACGATTTCTCAATCATTATATTCATCAAATATTATACCTTTGTATTTCATAACAATAAAAAATTCTTTAATAACAAACGATACATCATATGTTCTATATAACGGCCATTATGATCCATACATAGCTTATATCTTTTCCCCATTTCTTTTCATTATACCTAAGTTACTTTGGCCAAAATTTTCCTGTGAGAAAAATCTGAAAAACAAAATGCAAAGTAAAATTTTCAACAAAAAACATTCGGGTAGTTGCAAAATTTTTTTTAGTGGCCAATAGCACTTATGCTTCTTCTATTTTAGGAACGCGTTTAGTTTATTCGATTTTTTTCGAAAAAATTAGCTGCCTTTTCTGAAAACATTCAACATAGTATGACACCCAAATTTAAAGATTCAACTTCACAAACCAACTGTTAAAATTTGGAGAAAAATTGTTTTTTCTTTGTCAAACTGTTTGAGCTGATGTTTAGTATGAGACAAATATGGAGTAATTTACGATTTGGACACTCCTTAGATGATCTCAACTGTCAAGTAGGGTAATCCATACGTAGATCTGGAATCCACAGTCAGAAATAGAGGGGAAATTCACAGAAACTGGTTATGCTGACGTCATTCGGTACTCGTGCCCAAAATCGATTATCTCGTTCATACCTAGCCCGAAATTTTGTTGCTTCAGGAGAACATGCTATAATGATTCGAAAGATCTTCTGAAAATAGGTATGCGATCACCAGAGAAATCTATGCTCAAATCGGCCAGAAATGAAGAAGAAAAATTGCTCTTTCAACAAGACAACGCATTGAGTCACAAATCTTTGAGAAAATTGCACGAAATGGGCTTCGAATTGGCTCTGCATGCTCTCTTTTCTCCAGATTTAGCCTTTAGCAACTTCGCATAACTGAAAAATGCTCGCTGAAGCCTTTCTCGAGGCAAAAGAGTCCCAGAAAAAAGGAATTGAAATATTGGACTGATTGTATGTATTAATGTAGGAGAAAACTAAGTGGATGAACAAACAGTTTTTTTGCCTATTTATTTTTCTTCAGAGGTACCAGGTACCAGTTCATATCATGCAAGTGGAACACATTCAAAACAAAGATTTAATAGCTGATCCCTAAAATGAAGTTCCTGGATTTGATCTTCCAAGTAAAATTTGAACTGTTCTTAATCGTCTAAGAAAAGTTCATGGCAGTTGCAATAGCATGCTTTCCAAGTGGAATCCAGTTGAGAGTCCTAGATGCGAATGCGGAGAAGCAGAGGAGACTATAGAACATCTGATAAATCATTGTCCAATATTTAAATTTCAGGATGGCTTAAGGGCTATACATGAAGTTACAGAGTCGTTTTTCAATCGGGTTGTAAATTTTAAATCGTTTTAATAGAGTTTCAATCATTTTATTTTTCTGTTCCCTTTTTCTGCTGCGATTTTTTCGTTTCAGATTCACAATTCCGAAGGCATCTTGAAGAGGGTTATCGGTTGGACTAAATAAAGAAGAAATCCTTCAATATTCAAATAGTTTTTGAGGTTTATTTTTGTTGGAACGGAGAGACAGGGTTTTTTTTCTACTGGGGTTTCCCCTGAGCTCTGGTATCAGTGGTAAAATACGAAAAAATAGTATGTTATCCCGTTTTGCACTAACATCAGTTAGGGATTTTTGTTTTTGTTTTATGTATTGTATTATGTTAGCTCTAAATTTGAAAAGAATATTTATAGTCAAATTCGATGAAATTTCACGCCACCTTTATCTAACTAAAGGACCGCTCAAATTATTAACTCGGGCCCTAGATATACCTGAAAGGCTGATAATCTAAACGAAACTTAAGTGGGACTCTACGCCTATTGGGTAATTCCCTGATTAGACCATAGATAAATCAAACTAGCCCACAAGCACCGAGTCCGATAAAGGCACGAATACGTGAAATGGAGTAAATATAATGTTCAGAGATCCCAAGTAAAAGTCAGTTTCGATCGATTTTACCTTAAGGGATGCTATCTCACCTGTGTGTGGACTCGATACTTCTTTCCGAATCCACGCCGTTGGTCATGTGATCAATTCAACACTCCTATATTTCACAATCAAAGCGGGCTGGTTGCCATCAGTTTCCTACACACAGTGAACAAACGTGGAGTGCACGCTGGGTCATTTTTGTTCTGTGGTGGTGATTCTCGTCTGTGATTAAATTGAAAAATTCACCTACTTACATAATAACCGGTAAGTTTAATCCAGACTGCTCAAATGAATCGCCTTTTTGAATTGGCCCTTTTTTCATCGAAAGTTCTTCGGATACACCTGTGGTCGATAAATAAATACCGAAGTTAACGTGTTTCCTGCATATAAATCGTATTTTGTTTCCAGAGAATGTGTAACGTCGGGAAACCTAACCTTAAAACGCTTTGGAGGTTATGTTAATTTGCCCCAATTTTCCATGTTATGTCAGGAAATGAGAGGTTTTGGTTTTTTTCAGATATTGATTTGTTATTTTTGGTACAGTGGCTGCGAATGTGAGAAAGAAGATTGTCGAGGTTAATCTTGGGAGGAAGTATTGATTAATCAAAGTAAACAAGGGATTTCGTATGAGAATCGTCCTTGGCATTATAATGGTACTTAATTGTATATATTTTGATTGTAGCTAATGTAGTTAGTGAACTCGTATTACATTATTTCATGGGTATTCATGTCATGGTTAAATTCTCAATGAGGAACTGAGAGATTTCTAAACTATATTGGTGACATTGTTAAAAAAATCGCCAAATTAGGGTCCCAGTTTTTCAGTCTAAAAAACAAATATATTTCGAAAGATTCAGAAATCTTACCCTGAAAATTTTATGTTGTTAGGTCTTTCTTTCTCAACAAAATTATAAAATTAGGGCAATAGGGCAAGATACTGATATTTTTCCTCTGAGTTACCTATACATACTGGCAAAATCTCAGCAATATACAGGATGGACTTCAAGAACTATTGTCTCAATTGCTGAGGTTCATGAAAACTCCTTAACTGGATGCGAAGCTATTGGGGGAATACCCCAAAGTTGAAAGAAAAGGGAGCACTTAAGACCTGAAAGTTGCTGTTCACGACATTCCCATCTCAAATCTAGAATCTAGGGCCCTATGATCGCTGTAAATGACCAAAATGTCTGTGATTTCCGATTTTTTAAATTCCGAACTCATAGATAACTATCTATCTATACATAGCAACGTCTCAAATCTTCAAAATGGTTCTCAGATCGATCTTTCCAGAAATCGGTGGAAGGTAAATACCAACAATAAAAAACAAAATGTTATTATTCAAGGTATACCAGACAAATCCTTGATCTGTATGAAAACAAAAAGTGTAATTGGTTGAATCGCTTGCAATAAATCATGTTCATCGTTTTATATCGTTTTCAACAAAGTGTGAATTTTCAGTCGACTTGACTGAAATATTGTTCTTGGTTATATGGGAGTAATAAAGATAGAAAGAGGAAGAGTTCAGCATTTTATATGTACGCGAAATGTTTTGTCAACTTTTTCAGATTGTGATGTATGTATTAAGAGGCGAAAACGATTTCAACTCGTTATAATTACGTTATATATCTATGTAATTGAATTATTTTCGGTTAGATATAATGAATAACCTGTTATTATTATTGAATTTCGAATGTTTGGAGATGAAAATAATTATTATTTTTTAATGTGTACATCTTCTACCTAAGTTCAACTGAGATTACAAATAAAAATAAGAAATACAAAAGTTTTTTTTTTGCTATCGATCTATACCATAATAAAGCTGAGGAAATGTAGAGGCTAACACACTACACATTTTTTTGCTATCGATCGGTACCGTGAATGTAGAGGCTAACATACTACACAATTTTTTTGCTATCGATCTGTACCGTAAAGAAGCTGCGGAAATGTAGAGGCTAACAGACTACACAGTTTTTTTGGTATCGATCTGTACCGTAAAGAAGCTGAAGAAATGTAGAGGCTAACACACACTACACATTTTTTTTTTGCTATCGATCTTTACCGTAAAGAAGCTGCGGAATGTAGAGTCTAACAGACTACACAGTTTTTTTGCTATCGATCTGTAGCGTAAAGAAGCTGCGGAAATGTTGAGGTTAACAGACTACACAGTTTTATTTGCTATCGATCTGTGCCGTAAAGAAGCTGCGGAAATGTAGATGCTAACAGACTACACAGTTTTATTTGCTATCGATCTGTACCGTAAAGAAGCTGAGGAAATGTAGAGACTAACACACTACACAGTTTTTTTGCTATCGATCTGTAGCGTAAAGAAGCTGCAGAAATGTAGAGTCTAACAGACTACACAGTTTTTTTTGGCTATCGATCTTTACCGTAAAGAAACTGAAGAAATGTAGAGGCTAACACACTACACAGTTTTTTTGCTATCGATCTGTAGCGTAAAGAAGCTGCGGAAATGTAAAGCTGCACAGTTTTTTTGGCTATCGATCTTTACCGTAAAGAAGTTGAAGAAATGTAGAGGCTAACACACTACACAGTTTTTTTGCTATCGATCTGTACCGTAAAGAAGCTGCGTAAATGTAGAGGCTAACAGACTACACAGATTTTTTTGGCTATCGATCTGTACCGTAAAGAAGCTGTGGAAATGTAGGGTCTAACAGAGTACACAGTTTTTTTGGCTATCGATCTGTACCGTAAAGAAGCTGCGGAAATGTAGAGTCTAACAGACTACACAGTTTTTTTTTGGCTATCGATGTGTACCGTAAAGAAGCTGCGGAAATGTTGAGGCTAACAGACTACACAGTTTTTTCTGGTATCGATCTGTACCGTAAATAAGCTGAGAAAATGTAGAGACTAACACACTACACAGTTTGTTTTGCTATCCATCTATACCGTAAAGAAGCTGAGGAAATGTAGAGGCTTACACACTACACAGTTTTTTTGCTATCGATCTGTACCGTAAAGAAGAGGAAATGTAGATGCTAACTCACTACACAGAAAGGGAGCACAAACGCCACCTACTGGTCCAGAACCCTTCTGTGCTATGGACAGATGAACGATGAACCTGTGAGAAATAGTTTTTGGAGAAGGACTAAATTGAAACAGAAGTACTCCTGAGGAATCTTCGGTTGATGGATCATTCCAAAAAGTTCCTAACGGACCTTCAAAACTGCAAGGCTCAGAAAGTATTTAGATCTCACTGATAAAGTTACGCCTACCCACTGATTTTAGGACAGTACATTGACCCCTTGGGAAGCATATTATGAGAATTAGTGTGACACAAACTGACGAGAGTATATTCTGTGGAAAAGAGGGTAAAACTCTCCTGTTGCCTCAGTTACAAAGAATGCTTGAACAGAAGAATTACGAAGAAACGCTGATCTAGTTCCCTTGAAGTTTTCTCGTTTACTGGAGTTCATTGGGGCTCTGGAACTGGAGTTCCAGCTGTAGCGTAGTTGTGAAAGCATCTCTGATGGGGTAGAATAGACTTTAATGTCGCAGTGAAATGTAACCCTCTCAGCAACCTACAATCATATCAACGTGATCGAAATTCTGTGAAACCCAGCTTAAAACATTCCCAATGTCACTACTTACATCCCTTATATGGTTTTATGGCTTTATTGAGATGTTCAGCAGCATATAGTTAGTTTCAGCGAATATTTGGTTCAAGGAAATGAAACAGCTCTAATACAAATAATTATAAATTCAAGCCTCGTGCAGACTGCCACCTGTAATCTTGTGTGTGTTTATCCGCAATTTGATAATAAAACATGCACTGTTTATAAAGTATCAGTGTAATGAGCAAGTCTTTTAATTAGAAATCGCATTGCCTGTTAACATGAAACGATGTGACCTCAACAAGTTCGACTCAAAACTCGTCAAACGTAATATATTTGAGAGGAGTGCTTCTGATTTGGACCTCAATACTGCCCAAATATGACCGGTTCGTCTTTTTTTGATTGATGAGGAATTTCTAGTAGATCCTAGATCAATTCATAGAAAAATTAAACTCTGAAAGGTAAAAAAATTAACTTACTTATTTGTACTTCGGTCATATCCTAGACAAGCCTGCCGTATTCTCGACAAGTGATCTTTCAATGCGTAGATAAGCGAATTTCATTGCGCGAATCCCTCTTTCACCTGCAAAAATGCACATCCCTCAATGAAGTTTTATACGCATTGAAAGATCACTTGTCGAGAATACGGGGCCAGGACCGTATTATCGACAATTGAAGTTCAACACGTTATTTGAGCGGTGTGCATTTCTGAGACGTACTCGCTAAATAAAGTTCCTATTCGCATTGAAAGAACACGTGTCGAGAATAAGGTCCTAGGAACCATATTCTCGACAATCGAAGTTTAGCATGTTATTTGAGCAGTGTGCATTTTGAAGGTGAAAGAAGGACTAGCGAAATCCATTCCGTAGTAATCGAAAGATAAGAATGTCGAGAATACCGGCCTAGGGACCATATTCTCGACAATCGAAGTTAAACCTGTCATTTAAAGGTCATTTGAAGTTCGTATACGCTTTGAAAGATCACTTGTCGATAATACGGGGCCTGGTGCCCTATTCTCGACAAGTGATATTCGAAAACGTATACGAACTTCATTGCGCGAGTCCCTGTTTTACCTGCAAAAATGCACACCGCGCAATGAAGTTCGTATACGTTTTCGAATATCACTTCTCGAGAATACAGCACCTGGGCCTATATTCTCGACAACCAAAGTTCTATACGATTCGAACGTTATCTGAGCTGTGTACACTTTTGAAAGTAAAAGAGGGACTCGCGCAAATAGGTTCACATCGACTGAATACCAGTCATAAGAAGATAGATATAAAATATTGTTCGAATTCTGCAAGATTTCAAAATTCCTCAATTCACATAAAAACTTGTGAAATCAAACCAATATCAAAGTTCCGAAGTAAAAAGACTTTGTTATAGAAACAAGTAGTTACTTCGGTTTCCATGTAATATGTACTGAAAAAGTTACGTGAAAAGAAAACAGTTCTAACCTCCCTAAATTTCATTATAAAGAGTAAATTGTGGCAGCATTCATGGCCAACTGACTAATTTTACATTTATTTGTTGTACTTCTACTCCTATAAGCTCTCAATTTGTTATTTGGATATTTCTTGTGAAAACTACCTGCAATATTGGGTGGACCGAAGGTTAGTAAAAAATTAGAAACAGAAATTAGATGAATCATTGGGGTTTCTGGTGTAGTCATTGGTCAAGTACATCTTGAGACGTTGAGGAGAGTATCTCACAAAGAAACCACTCCTAAGAGTGCAAGTATCAAGTTACCTAGGTATTTTCACACTTTCAAGGTGACATTTCGTCTTTATTCTAGCCCAGGGGCTCGAAGATTTTGGATGAATGAAACAATGAATGGTTTATTTGTGTTGGTCCATGTCCATGAACTATTGAGTCAAGTACTAATCGTTTAACCTGAAGCCGAAGAGTGTTGACATGACTCAGCGTAACAAAAGAATAAATTGTTATGATTTAATGGCGATTTATAAACTTTATGAAATATTTTTTGCACCCACGTTCTCATGAAACAACAAATGTGGTGGTTATTTCTATACTCAGCCTTAACGACTGTAACAATATTTTTAAACTGAAAATGATCATTCGTGAGAATAATTTAAGAATGAATTAGTGTTCTTTCGATTCCTTTGAAAATAAGAAATGTTCATTCAAAAAGGCAAATCTAACTATAGGGGCGTTCGGCATCGACATCGGACGTGTCGGATCGATCTGAACCGTTCGTTTATTACATCCGGATTGAGGGGAGTACACATCTGGAGCGTTTGTCATAAAATTCTGAGCAATCGGACGTCGATCTTTTCGCTCGGTCTATTTCGACGGATCAAAGCGATTTATCCATAAAGTTTTATGTTTTTTATATATTTTTTTGTTTTATGTTGAATTTTCTGATCCGACAAGCAATAGATTGAAAAATTTTAACACTTTCATTCCTCTGTTTTCATTTATTCATTGAAAACCTAATTAATTAATTAAAAATTTTCGATATAGCTATCGTAGTTATAAATGGGCAGGAGGAGATATTGCTTTCTCGTTTCTTTTTCGTGTAATTAATTAGGATATTTCGGTACAACTATCGCCGTATTGAACGACCAGAAGGGGATATTGCATTCCTCGTTTCCTTTGCATTCAGTGCCTTTGCACCTAATTATTTAATTGAGATTTTACGGAAGAGCGTTGAAAGATGAGCATATTTCCCAAAATAGTGATCTTTGAATTATCATAATCTATGAAAGTAGAACAGAGCAGTATATTCTGTGGCAGATACTCTGTACCGATCGTTTATTCCCAGATATTACAGATGAATCTGTATTATTATTTTTGTTTTATGTATTGTATTATGTTAGCTCTTGATTTCAAAAGAATATATATATTTGTGGTCACGTGACTAGAAAATCCGTCTGCTCGCGGAGGTCAATGCCGAACGGGCTTAATGTATGAATAACAAAATAATTTCTTTATTGATCAAAGATGTGATTAGCTACCTCACTTTTTCTTCCAGGAAATAGAAATTTCCACGTGGTCGCAGAAAAAGTGCTATCTGTGAGCGCAAAATATTGTCATTAATTTTATGTAATTGGAAGCTGGTTATTTAAACGCTTACAGGATGATTTTTTTTACTTGCCTTCAATAGATCAACACGATCATGACGTACCAGGATATTACCCTATTTTATTTACTTTTTTTGTTACTGTTGACAAATAATATAATATCGGAAGATTCCGTAATTGTATAGTACTTTCACTCCTTTTCTTTGAAATTATAAGTGTTATATATAAATATTATCTGTGTGCAAAAAAATATTGTCATTAATTTAATTTGATTGAAGGCTAAATATTTTCGCGCTGGCAGATTTATAACTACTTTTCTACTTACTTTATCGTGATTTGATATAAGTACATCGATTTTTTCATTGGTTTTTTCAGTTTTCGAAAGAGAAAAAAGTCGCTGGGAGCCAAATCTGGTGAATATGATGATTGCTTCGTTGTTTTTGCCAAAAATCACGAATGAGCATTGATGTAAGCTGGTGCTTTTTTGTGATTTTCGCTGTTTCCATTGTTTCGATGTTTCTTGAATGCATAGTTACCAGAATGCTTTTCTGAAGTAAATCGAGAAAAATTTGCGAGACGAAAATTCAATTGGATATCCCTGAATTGAACTTTTTCATTGGAATAATAAATTAAATTTTTCTCACCTTATCGAATGTGGTTTTTATCTACGTCGATAAAAGCTTCCTGGTTTGGTATCTTTTATTAGCCCAGTTTCGAATTTTATTATGTTGTGTTATTTTTGAATTAAGTTTACTAGAGGGGTCATTGCCTTTTTAACAATATCATGATCTTGCTATAATTGAAACAAAAATGAAAAATTGGATACATACAGAAACTTTTCGGAACAGAACAGAAACTACAAATGTACAAATTTACATAAAAATTAATATGCAAATGGAAAGGAATACAGTAAAACAATTCAATAACATTTCCTATCTGTAGAATTGTTAGTCTCGCCAATGAATTCTCGAATCTGTTCGGTATTTAAATGACAAAGCTGTTCATTAATTCGATATTTTCTGTTACAATATTCCATATAACGAACGTCTGTATAACGAATTTCGTACAAGACTTTGAATCCAAATTCCATGTTAAAAACACCATCTGAAACGAAGTATATTTTCCCTATAACGAAATATTCAAAGAACATTACTCTTTGAATGGGTATTGGTAAGAAGGTATTAGGGTGGGTTTTTCCGAAATTTTTCCGGACGTACGTAATAAATCCCGAGCTTAAACTAAATCATTACGTCGGCAGAGAGATCCTTCTGAAAACAGTTTTAACTACACCCCTGGCTGTATGGTTTGAATCTAACCAATACGCTAGTGTGAAAGTTGTGCGAAAATGTCTAAAAGGAAGTGCTTAATTTTGAATGATAAACTTAAATTTATCAGTGAAGTCGACCGCGACATTGACGACTATAGAAACAAATTTTCTGTATAACGAAATTTCTTTATAACGAATTTTTTGCGGATTCAGCGCTTTCGTTATAAGGAAGTTCCACTGTATATAATTTGATCAGAATTTTGTCAAACTTGAAACGCATTTTCATGCTTTCGCGGTTCAAAAATGTAGATGTGAAAACAGAATTTGCAACAAACTGCGGTCCATTTAAATCACTTCAATACCACGAAGGTAAATCTGTGAAACTCGCAGTAAACGCATAGAATAGAAGATATTTTTTATGTTTCCCCACAGACAACCATGCTTTCACGGTTTAAAAATGCAGATATGCACACAGGAGTTGCAACGAAATGCAGTCCATTTAAATTCTATGTTAAATCTCTTCAATACCACAAAGGTGAACATCGGCAGCAGTCGACCTTGTTCTTATAAGTGACGACTCTCAATTAGCTTACGTACCCTGGGAAGCGAGCTCGAACAACTAAATTGGACAATTATTTACTTGAATTGGAGTAGATACTTCATCAGATCACAACGGTGTTTTATGGGTTCGCAATCTTGACCATAAGATTTTTTACGAAAAATTACAGAAAAAAACCATTATAGTTTTTTTTTGTTTATACGCATCTCTCGGAAAAGACTGAGCGTATAATGCCCTTTCAAGCACCCCGAGATGAATTTAAAGAAATCGGTTTGTGCGTGTCTTAAACTGCTGTAAGTTGTAACCAAGGGAGAATACATCTAGGGGTAGGGTATTCCATAACCTTGCAGTTCGGTAAAGAAAAGCCTTTTGATACACCGATGTCCTAGTTGTAGAAAGATGCACGGCAAACTGGTGACTATTATCGGCTAGCCTTGTTTATCGATCAAATTGAGGCCCTGGTGGAATCATGGAGGCAATGGCAGCAGAACACCTTCCGTGGTAGTATCTGTAAAAAAGGCATAAGTCTCCAACCTTCCTACGGTGATCGAGACTATGAAGGTTGGCAGTGAACGTTGGATCGTCTATTAGGCGCACTGCTCTTTTTTGAATGGAATCAAGTAGGAGTAACGAGTGCTTAGGAGCTGAACCCCAAGCATGAGAGCAATATTCCATAGCTGGACGCACTTGAGCCTTGTAAAGTAATAAAAGCTGCTTTGGAGTGAACAATTTCCTCGCACGAAATAGATAGCTAAGCTTCTGTGCAGCTGACTTGGCAACTGAGCAGACGTGCTCATGCCAGGTTGCATTTGGACTGATATTGACCCCTAGAAGTTTAAGTCCATTGTTTGTTTTTTTTTGTTTTATTGTCCATTATTAGTTAGGGTGCAACTGTCGATGTTTTTCTTGTGAGCAGAGTAGCCTGAGTCTTAGAGGCATTGAATTCAACCAGATTGTCAGAACCCCATTGTAGAATTACTTCAAGATCTTTGTTGATTGTCACAGCTTGAGCGATTCTTTGGGAACTGGATGTTGACGCTGATACAGGCTTCTTGTTTGTCGTGGACGCTATAAGAGTGCTGTCATCTGCAAAGCTTAAAATCTGATTCTTGGTTGAATTTAAAAGGTCATTAATATGCATTAGGAACAGAGTCGGGGACAAGATTGAGCCCTGAGGTACACCGGCGTTGACGGAATTAAGTGCAGACTCCGCACCATCGACCACAACACAAAGTTGTCTCTCATGGAGGAAACTTCCGAGCCAGCTGCAAAGTCCTTCCGGGAGACCGTAAGATGGAAGCTTAGATAGTAATGCTCTGTGCCATACACGATCGAAGGCCTTGGATATGTCTAGGGAAACTGCAATTGATTCCCCATGCTTTTCTATAGCCTTTGTCCAAAGATGAGTGACATAGGTGAGCAAGTCACCCGTTGAACGACAGCGCCGAAAACCGTATTGTATTGTACTGTTCAAATTTAAGACGGAGCATTATAAACAAGTGATTTCGGCCACTCCTAGCCTCCTTAGGTGTTTACTGAGAGGGCAGTGATCCCGTGAGAAGCCCTGTGAGAAGGTGCAGCTCCTTGTGAATTCCAAGTGAGTTCGAGATCTTTTCGTATGGAACCTTCAAAGATATTTTTTTGGAGCCTTCCATGCCCGAAGGACTCTACCAGAGTGCCTTTCTTACTGCCTCCACCGAATTATTTTTCGTAGGTATTTTACCTATGCCACAGAAGGGTTTAGTTAAAGTAAAATATAGTGGAACTTTCTCTGTCCGCCGTAATGATTTTTGTTAGTTTAAGGTCGGGATTTGTTACGGACATCCGAAAAAATTTCGGAAACCCCACCCTTATACCTTCTTACCAATACCCATTCAAAGAGTGATGTCCTTTGAATATATCGTTATAGAGAGAATATACTTCGTTTTAGAGGGTGTTATTAACATGGAATTTGGATTCGAGGTGCAATGTCTTATACGAAATCGTTATACAGAGAAATTCGTTATACAGACGTTCGTTATAGAGAAGTTCCACTGTAATATAATGGAGGTTATACAAGCTCAATACTTTGTTCGTCTTGAAATCAATAGAGCACATTTACGTGTTATTTTTTCAATTATTATATGAATCGTAAGGATATTCATATTCAAGCACTGAAACATTTACGTGATTTATTATCGGCTTCAGTTTATTCCCATACTGTATGAATATAAAATTGGAATTCTCTATGCAGTAGGTCAGCCTTCAACTGTATTAGATGATCATTCTGAAATATACAACGTGATAAAATGTGATTTGAAGCATGAAAGTTTACCAAAAAATAAGGGATATTCATTTAAATCGTTTGATAAAATATATATGTAGATTATACACATAAAATAAGCAGGGATAGTTCATATAATTTTTTTTTCGAAATCGACCTCCCTCCAAGATACAGCCTTTGGAAGGCGATGACGAGTTACAGTTTTTGAGTCATAAAAAATACATAATACGAAGCACTAATAAGATGTTACTCACACAATTTTTTTAGATCCCATAACTTTATTAAGTATAAGGGGTTAAAAATAACAACCCCCTATGGTTTTAGTTCGAAAATTGTTTTCGTGGGATAGATTTTCGAAAAATGAAATTCTCTTATGGTTTGCCTTTCAATTTTGGAGAAAAAAAGTTTCCTGCGAAATTTCGATACAGTCGATACTTTTCTCGGAAAAATAAAAACTTACAAGCAGTTATGATCACTGTTCGTTCCATTTTATCGTATGAGTGTTCCATAGAATGAATATTCCAAGATATTGTATGTCTATGACAGGAGTGAAAGATGTACTATAAATCTTTCTGAAGGTTTAATTACCAATTTCCGAAAGAAAATTATTTCCGTAATATTTTAATTTCAAAAATAGAACTTTCTTTCGATTGATAAGCATAATTCACAATACGAATTTTGAGCATAAACAATATCTTAGAATATTCATTCTATGGAACATACGATGAAATGGAATGAACAGTGATCATAACTGCTTGTAAGTTTTTATTTTTTCTGAGAAAAGTATCGACTGTATCGAAATTTTGCTGGAGACTTTTTCTACAGAATTGAATGGGAAATCATCAGAGAATTTAATTTTTCGAAAATCTATCCCACGAAAACAATTTTTGAGGGAAATTCATAAGAGTTTGTAATTTTCAACCCCTAATATAATAAAGTTATGGGATCAAAAAAGTTGTGTGAGTAACATCTTCTCAATGAATCATATTATGTACAGTTTTATGATTCAGTGTTTTTTAGGACTCCTAAAAAAAATTAACCCTGCTTATTTTCAACGAGAAATCATCTCCCTAAGTCCCTCGCATTTGTTTACGGACACCTTGTATTATTCGACATCTGACGTTATAGAGATTTTAACAATATTAGAAAATCGATTGAAATATAATCTGGGAGGATTCTGCATTTCTTAAAACCTTTTTAGGGAACATACGAACAACATCCAAAATAGAGACATTACAAGATCACAAATCGCTGATCATGTATGTTCAAATAGCGGAGATCATATGATGAACTGGAGCAACACAAACATCCTAATGACGAAACCTAATAATTATAAAAGGAAAATTTAGGAATCCACATGTATTTTGTTATATTAAGTGGATAATTTGGCCAATTTTTTTGTTGGAATACATCATATTTGGATTAATTTGTTGAAGAAAGATATGACATTAGGAAATTTCACAATAAAATAAATCAACATCTCTATGTGTTGACAACTTTCAATGTCAATTAGACTGCAAATGAGAAAACACACAATTCTGAAGATTTTACAAGTTAGACAACAATTTTTTCAAAACCAATTTGCCCCTGACAAATAAGTGCAAAGATTTTCCAGGAGCGCTTCATCTTAATTAAAAACAGTTTTCAATTATTACTGTTTCAGAGACTGGGAGTGAAAACCTATAAAAAGTTTTTTTTAGATATATAAGGAAAGTCTCAACAAGCTGTAAAATATAATGTAATGAATGCTACGTACCACGTAGAATTGAAACGACTGGTACAGCGCAAGTAATTTTGTGCAACACTCAAGGATAGGTAGGTGCTCGAGTAATGTTCTCTGTGAAATTGAAAGTGGGTCTAACCTACTTTAAGTAAAAATTTTATTAATACAACGTCGTGTACTCGGTGAATGCGTTTCAAAATATCGTTGGTCCGCTCCGTTCGTAACTAGCTAGTAGTTATTGTACGAGTTCTACGCGATTGTTGACTAGAATTCTTCGTCTCCTCGAAGAATTTATTATGGTAATCATGATTGCCTGATGTATTCACCTTGATGCAGGATGATTCAATTTATTGCTTTGATTTTCTGCGACCGTCAGCTAGGAATTTCCTAAATTTTCTCTTCGCGCTTTGAATAAAGTGCGTCATCTGTTTGTGTACATGATTGTTGACGGAAATTCTTGATGGTGGATAGTTTCAACTGAGGACTTGGTTTTTTAAGGATATTTTGAGGTCTGGTGAGTTCGTTAATGAACGAAAAAATCCGGAAGGCTCTCGAGTTATAATGGCTTGAAATTTCATTTTTGGAATATTTTCAAAACTAGATATCTGATCAAATTGAAATTTCATATTTGGTTGCTCAATACAAAGAGTTTTCCAATAGAGATTATACAGTTTGAAATGGTTATATTGGCAACACTGCGTATTAATTTTGGACATTTCTTAACTCATTATGCTCATAATATTTCCAATAATTTAGTTGTTTGGGGATTTATGACCTATTCATTTGAGATATTTGAATGTTTTATTTCTATGAAAATGTATGTTTTGATACTGATAAATTATAGACGGAATTGTGGGTGTTGAAAATAATAGAATATATTTCAAATCTATTTCAAATATGGGGTTGCCATTTGAAAATCTCGAAATATTTCAATTTTAAGTTCCACATTTTTGGATCACAATTTTCGAAGAACCTCACGATGTATCATTATACAGTTTGAAATGGTTATATTGGCAACACTGCGTATTAATTTTTGACATTTCTTAACTAAGTATGCTCATAATAAGTCTCATGCAAAATTTTGTGGCCGTAGTGTGAACAGAAACATGGAAAGTTCAATTGGATTATTGAAAGGAAGAAACTTTATATTTCCATAAAAAAATATCTGATTCGAATGAAATTTATTTTATGAATGAAGTTTGATACTCTGAATGTCCATGCAGAATTTTGTGACCATAGTGTTAACAGAAGCATATGAAATTCAATTGGAATATTGAAAAGAAGAATCTCTATATTTCCTTAACAGGATAACCGATTAGAATGAAATTTATTTTGTTAATCAAGACTGATACACTGAATGTTCATGCAAGGTTTCAAGATGATCGCATTATCAGAACCATAAAATTTAATTTTTTCAATTATTTATTTTTTACATATTTCATTTTTTGAATAATTTTCAGAATATTATTCCGATTGTGCTGAGATTCTGCATTCATATATTCGGTGTCAATCTCAAGTCCCATATAAAATTTCGAGGTAACAGTCTTATTTCTTCACCAAAGAAAGCTCCTGCTCAGGGTTTTTCCTGAATTTTTCATGAATTTGTTCGAACGAGTTATTCGAGTCCATCTTCGACTGAAAATTCACACGAATATTATAATTTTCAGAGTATTTCCGTCTTGGATTTGACCATATAAATTAACATATACCTACGTCGAATTTTAATCCCTCGAACAAACAAAATCAACCAGATTGATTAATTAATGGAAATTACTGTCAAATCAAATCTTGTACTGTCAAAAATGATGAAACGTTGAAAGAATTACTTCGGAATGCCTCAGAAAGAATCACTCTCATGTCAAAATATCAAGTTGTCAAGTTTTAATGAGTGTATATTTATCAAGATGAATAGTGATTAGAATATTGTGTTGACTTAATGATCTCTCATAAATTAAATATGGTAATGGGTTATTGCAACCGAATTCCGGAAAGTTTCCAACAATTTAGTTGTTTGGAGATTTATGACATATTCATTTAAGATATTTGGATGTTTTATTTCTATGAAAATGTTTGATTTGCTATAGACGAAATTGTGGATGTTACATAATAGTATGTCACAACTTAAGGGGATCTACGTTTGATTTCAAGAAAAAAAGTCCATATAAACATTGATCCGCGAAAGCTTCGTAACGGAGTTACGGGCGTTGAAATTTTCAAAAAAAATTAGTTTTTTTCCTTATAACTCTTGCAGTATTTGAGATATTCAGTCCAAATTTAAAATGCGAGCTATTTTCAACAGTCTCCATAATTGCGCGTCCTGAATCTCAAATAAAATCTACAGGGTTTTTCTTTTGGAAATTTCCACACCCCGTAGCTGCTGCGTAACGAAGCTTTTACGGACCCAGGTTTATATAAACTTTTTTTCTCAAAATTACATGTAGATTCGCCCTTTGAAGTTGTGACATACTTGTATGTAACACCCTGTATTTACAAGTCGGAAAGTCCCCTTTGTAATTTCATAATTCATCAATATTTGATTGAAGGATCACCAATTCTCAGTATCATGAGAATCAAAAATCAATCAAGCAATTAAGCTTTTGAAGTGGTTTTTCATCTCCTTTCAGATGACTCATCTGAAGGGGCAAAGATAAACCGAACTTTCCTGCTAGTTGTGATAGAATTAAAAAGAATTGCAGCTCTGAAGGTACAGAATGTAATAGTCCATAGGCCAGCACCTGTTTTTCATAATGATTACTAACAATCTGAATATTTGTGAGTAGCTTCATTTTGACGAGACGCCCAACTTTTTCCTCCTCAAAAATTCTCGATAGTGAGGGCTAATAGAGTATGGAGGCGTAAAAAGTGTTGAATGAGCGAATGTTCAAATTTTATTACTAACAGCTACTTCATCAATTAAATCTGAAACAATTTTATTACAAATTGAAAACAATAATTGTCCAACAAAAATGAAGGTTCTATGAAAGTGTCCCCCACTCCCAACGTATATCAACAACAAGGTCTAAAAAAATTATACTAACCGGCTGATTTTTTCACTGTTGCTTAGCAAATATTTTCTTTATGAACTGGCCACATTGTCCTACGAATTGTGTGGTACGTTTTTCCAGTCCTGCGCTCGGAAATTGTCAATTGTTAGTAATCATTTTCAATTGTGCGTTCTGTGATACAACAGAAGGTAGCACTGGAAAAACGTACCACTCAATTTGTAGGACAATGTGGCCAGTTCATAAAAGAAATATTTGCTAACCAACAGTGAAAAAATCAGCCGGTTAGTAATAATTTTTTTAGACCTAGTTGTTGATATATGTTGGCAGTGGGACACTTTGATAAAATCATCATTTTGTAGGACAATTATTGTTTTCAATTTGTAATAAAATTGTTTCAGATTGAATTTATAAAGTAGCTGTCAGTAATTAAATTTGAACATTCGCCCATTCAACACTTTTGACGCCTCCATACTGTATTAGCCCTCACTATCGAGAATTTTCGTTGGGGAAAAAGTTGAGCGTCTCGTCAAAATGAAGCTACTCACAAATATTCAGATTGTTAGTAATCGTTTGATGCCATGTTTACTTTAAACTTGAACATCATTATGACTGAAAATAAAATAATTCGATTTTATTGACCCGAGCAAGGTTCGAATTTTATGGTTTTAATTTCATTCCAACAAAAGTTCTGGAAGGTCATCATCTGCTTTTTTGCTCGTTCATGTCGATATTAAATTCCAAAGACAAAACGGAACTGTCTGATGTTAATGATACTTGTAAAAATCCAAACAATTCTGGTTTAAACCTTGAAACTTTGAAGTTATTAATGCGTAAAAATTTAATTTTGTGGAACATTTTGTTTATTTAGAGTGATTTTCCAAGTTTACGTTATTTTATTGCCCTATACAATCGAATGTAATAATTTATAATTTTTTTGGGATCATTCTGATAAATCATAAATTTTCAGTTCTTTCTAAGCTCCGCAAATATGCTATTAGCATTCTGAAATATCTTCTTTTAATGATGTAAATTGAGCTTATCAATAATTTGAGGATAAAAGCATATTAAAATATAGTTAGCTGTCCAACACTATACAGGGTGTCCACTTTTAAAAGGTCGAACAACTTTTGTGATATCCCATGGAGGTTAGGGTCTTAATAGTGGACTCCCTGTATGATCTTGTATGGTATGGAATAAAGAATGATCTATTTCAAAAGAATTCATATTAAAGTTTGTTGGTACTATTTTCAGTAGGTAAAAAAGCGATTTCATTGGTCTAGACGCGCATTTAAATTTTATGGATCCCATTTAATTTTTACGATAATAAGTTTCTCAAGGGAACATTGAATTTATTAAATGTCAAAATCTTCAAGAATCCTTGAATTCAGTCTTCACGCAAAAGTGATTTTCTTCCTGAATTATTTTTTTGTGTGGGTGCCGTATTTATGGAAAAAAAATAAAAAATGGAATGAACAGTGATCATACCTAACTGCTTGTAAGTTTTTATTTTTTCCGAGAAAAGTATCGACTGTATCGAAATTTTGCAGGAGACTATTTTTCTCCAGAATTTAATAGGAAATCATAAGATAATTCTATTTTTCGAAAATCTATCCCACGAAAACAATTTTTGAACTAAAATCTTAAGGGGTTGTTATTTCAACCGCTAATAGTAAGTTATGAAATCTAAAGAATTTGTGTGAGTAACATCTACTTAAGTATTCATATTATGTATAATTTTGTGACTCAATGTTTTTAAGAAGCCGTAAAAAAAATTAAAAACTGTCAAGTCGTCATCGCATTCCAAACGCTGTATCTTGGAAGCGGGGTCGATTTCGAAAAAAATTTATATGAACTACCCCTGCTTATTCTCATCAAGGAATCATCTCCCAAAGTCCCTCGGATTTTTTCACAGACTACCTGTATATCAACCTTCCCATTAAAAAGACGAACATTTCCTTCTTCGATTCACTTTTTTCAGCGATAAAACAAAACGCTAAATCCGTCAAATGTCAAGAAACCCTGAGCATCCACATGTCAACCTTGCAATCCAGGAATTGACGTTCAATTCCCATAGTAGGCGTTGAACAAAACAATGAGCTTCTTCCTTGTGTCCACGTTTATGCAAAACAAAAGATTTACATTAATAACTCGACAATATGAACCTGTTAAGCCACCGAGAAGGATTTTTGACCCGAATCTAAATAATAAAACGATTGTCGTACGAACGATTCAGGAAATATTAATAAAACCACTACTCCCTTGGAATAAGGACGATGAATTTGCATTGATTTGGAATTTTATTACAAGACCTGAATATTTACTGCCATATTCCGGGAATTTTTATTTTGTGTAGGTTTCCGGAAAGCAATTTTGGCGAACGATCTGTAAATCTGTCGTTTTGTTGGTTTTTTGATGTTTTATGATATTTGAATGATAGGAATTTAATTCAGCATATTATTCGGCTATAGATATTTATTAGTTAATAGGCAACATATTGTAATTGGAGATTCCTTGAATAAACTACGCTTAGAATGAGCTTCCTTCATCAGTATTTTTCATTTTTTTCTTGATTGATTTGATTTTTATCTTCTTACATACGTTTTGGGTTGAAATAATTAGCATCTAATAAATAAATATCCTTTTGAATTGAGAGCTAACAAAATACAACACATGAAAACAAAAAAGTCCCTAGCTGAGGTTGGTCAAAAACGGGGTACTATACTAATCTGGCGTGTGATACCAGAACACAGGGAAAAACCTCAGTAGAAAAAAACCCTGCCTCGCCGTTTTTACAAAATTGAAACTTAAAACTATTCGAATAATACCTTCAATATTCAGATACAAAATACTTAGTTTATGCTCTTGGGCCAGGAGGGTGTTTTAAACCAAGTCTGGCGTTCCAAGTGATGATTTTTCGAATTTCCTGTTCTTTTAAGACCGCTACAGGACCCTACTGTAGGGTAATAATCTCCCATAGACTCAAATAGTGGTATTTCATCCTAAATATCGAATTCAATCTCGGAATAATGATAAAAAACGTGTGACAAACTTTCGTCGAAATGACAAAAAATTCTAATGGTTTTACCAGGATTATAATTACAAATCCTCCAAATATTGATATTCAAACGACAGTTCCATAAATTCAAATAATTCGTGTAGACAATTTCAACGACACAGACTACAAAACTTGAAATTTTTTGTCTAATTATTATTCATTAATTTTTCAGAATACTTTTCAATAATTTCCCCACTAATTATGTCGAAACTGAAAATAATTATCGTACATATTCGTATCATTTGGGTGATAATTATAGCAATTATGAATACATGGTGTCGGCCCATAACCTATGATGATATATGTGCGTATAGGTTATTAACTGCTTTATGATACCGAAGTATGATCTTTCTCTGTGGGTATTGCATAATTCCTATTGCTAATCATTTTCGCCAGAACTTTACTGTTTTGTTCTTTTCTCCTATAATTATATGTATAGTTAGCTGCAGTGCGTGATATATTTATTCGAGAGTGTTAGAATGAGCCTTCTAAAGTATTACACATCACTACATAGTATAAAACAGAGTCGCTTTCTCTGCCCCTATGTCCCTTTGTATGCTTAAATCTTTGAAACTACGCAACGGATTTTGATGCGTTTTTTTAAAAAATAGATAGAGTGATTCAAGAGGAACGTTTATATGTATAATAACATTCATTAAATAGTGGAGAAGTACTGTTATTTTTGAGGTTTCTAATGTGATTTCGTAAATAATTTCATTTTTTCCGCTTACATTGCAAACGCAGGCTGAACCCTACGAGTTTTATCAAAATAATGTACTAAGTATTGTACACATTGAAAAGGTCTACAGAGAAGTCCGTGATGGTATATGTCTATCTGTTATGGATAACCCACAATAACTTTTTTTTTGTCATTTACTTTTTACGACAAATAATGGCTAATTTTCGAAGCGATTTAACAAATACAGCATTAATCCTCACCAATTAAATACCTTGAATACATTGTTCATTTAATATAGATCTATATGGCCCTTTACACCGTATGATTTAAGTGAATATTTTCGAAGATATTACCGTGCGAAGCCGGGCAGGTCGCAAGTTCCATGAAATTCGATCTGTCATTTTTGTAATTAGAGATATAGGTAGAGTACTGTTTTCTATATCATTAACTTGACAGCTAAAAGATCTGGAGAAATTATTTTGTAGGTTGAAAATTTTCTTGTTTCTTTAATCCGCTTGAAAATTTAGTCTATTCATAAGCATAACCATTTTATATCAATCACCTGGATGTCGTGGACATTCAAGAAAGTTGAACAGTTAGTTAGCCTATGGGAAAAACCTCCCAAAACGCTATCATACATTTCTTATTCTTATTCTCACTTAGCCGAAGTTTTCCGATTAAAGTATTCGCTATTTTGATAGGTAATAAATTACATATATTGAAAAATTTGCATTGATTATCAACAATAATTATAGCTTGAACGATTCCCAATCTTTGTTACCAGTTTGTTTAAAGAAATATGAATTTATAATCAACTTCATAAATATACAACAAAGTGTGTTATAAGTATATTAATTTATATTTCGTTAACGTTTTTTCACATGACCAAATTTTTAGCGATATACGGAAATTCTGTCATTGAGATATTTAATTTTGAGACCTGCATAAATTTTTGCATATGCAAAAGATTTTGTAACCCTGATTAGTTCTGGTTCAATAATTTGGTAAACGAGGAATTTTGCAACAAAAAGTAGTCGGATATTTGGCAAGTTTGTTTATATTGTGAAAAAAAATAATTCAGATTTGAATATTCTAAAGACAATGGGTCCAATAATCCCATTCTTAATTTGAAATTTTAAAGATATAATTAAGACTCGAAGAGAAAAAATTATATTCACATGTGAGCACAATAAAAGAATTAATTATCTTTATCTCAGCGATTTCGAGAAAATTCACCTATGGGTCATAGATTTTTTTATATTCTTTTTAACATTTAATTTGAACATAGAAATATTTTACATTGTGGGAGAATATTAAAAGAAATCGAATTTTATCGCCTAAATTATCAATTTTCTAGCTATTTTACATATTCCTGATGTTGCGAAATCATGGATATTTTCATGTGATATGAAAAACCCTAGATACATTAATAGTTTATTACATCGGTAAGTATATACAGAGTGTCCCGGAAACTGTTTGAAATCTCTCGGATCAGATAGAACATAAAAAGTGAAGATGACATGTTCCCATATTTTTTTCCTAGCGGCCCTCCCTACAAAGATACGACCTCCTAAATGACGCCACTGGAATCCCTTTTAGTGGAATAAGCTTCGAAATACTCCATATATTTGATGAAAATTTGATATGATTAATAGTATTGAGGACTTCTTAAATCAACGCACTCAAGTTTCAATTAGCTTGTTCAGTTTACAGGAGCGGACTGGGTTGTACATTTTAATGCTTACATTTTTAACACCCTGTATTATAAGTTGCTAAAAAAATCGGATACCTTGATCATTAAGCTAAAGAAAAGATTTCTCTTGTTCAATGTCGATAAATGAACCGTTTTCGAAAAAAAATAATGAAAGAAGTAAGTAATTGAAATTTATTCCACTAAATGAATTTTCAGTGGCGTCATTTAGGATGTCGTATCTTTGTAGGGGGGCCGCTAGGAAAAAATTATGGGGACTTGTCATCTAATTTTTTATGTTCTATTTGAATCCGAGAGATTTCACGCACTTTCCGGGACATCCTGTATATGAAGATCACTAATACTGTTTGTTATTTCTTTGTTAATATGGAATAAAATTGTCCAACTTTTTATTCCTCTATTATTTTCAGTATGAATGTCTCAATGACCCATATAAAGAGAATGTACGAGTGAGAGAAAGCAGGATGATATCATAAACAAAATTGATGCAAAGTGAGATGAAATTATGTAAATGACTATCATACTTCACTATCAAATATGTAATTACGACGGAATTGGTGCCTCCTCGTTTAATAGAAAACAACGAAAAAATGAAGTTTCCTAATCTCAAATTTTGTCTCCATAATATAGGAAAAAAGCGATGCAGTGAACCCACCATAACTTTCGAACATCTGAGATACATCAAGGATTAAAAGAACTATCATTTGGCCCTATCTCGAACAAAATACCCAGCCAAGTTCGAAAACTGCCCAACATCGCAGAAATTTGCCAAATCGTTTTTTTTCAGTCTACAAGTTGGTAAATTCGGTGTCCCTGATATAGTGCAACGAAAATAATTCTCGTTCCAATATTCACAATTGCGTAACAAGCTTAGTCGCATTCCTTTTAATCCTCCGAATCGGATTTAGCACTGGTTTTCATTGATGCTACTTTACCTTTTATGTAATTCCAATGTTAAGCGATTCTTTTTGCCATTCTGTCTGTGTGCTGCCTTCGGTTACTTCATCGAGTTGGTTCTTCGGCAACAGTGAAAGCAAAATCGTTAATAGAGTTATTGTTCATGGTTCGGTTCTTCTTCTATATCATGGAAATTGGTGCAGAAATGGTCGTTAGGGGAAATTTGTGATTGAGTGGTTCCTAGTTGCCGAAAATATGTGTTTTTTTGTGGCCTTTTAATTAGGAAAAGTTGTTATATTATGTAAGGTGATGCTTCACGTGATCTATGATTTGATTGATGTCAGTGTGGATAGTAAAGTTTGTGTTCATTCTATTGAATGTCATATATTATGGTGTATGTGTGTGTAAACAGTGTAAAAGTTGAGTTGAGCTAAGTAAGCGAAGATCTTGAGTTTATTTTCTAGCTGTCAGTTGCTTAAAGTGCCTAGTGATCATTTGTAACTTTTCATAAGTTATAAGAGCCAAAGATTTATATTTTAACGCATTTCTGAGCTGTAAGAAATTTATACTCTTCATTTAATACTATTTTATATTCTTAATCAACATAGTTTAATGAATTGAAGTCTGTTGAAAGATTATTGTGGATCAAAACACAGGTTTATTATTTACGTGGAACTTCCTATAACGAACGTCTGTAAACGAATTTCGTACAATACATTGCATCTTGTATCCAAATTCCTTGTTAAAAACATCCTCTTAATGAAGTAACGAAATATTCAAAGAACATCATTCCTTGAATGGGTATTGGTAAGTCAGGTATAAGGGTGGGTTTTTTTCCGAAATTTTCCGGACGTACGTAATAAATCCCGACCTTAAACTAAATTATTACGGCGGGCAGAGATCTCCTTCTGAAAAAGTTTTAAATACGCCCCTGGCTGTTTGGTTTCAATCTAACCATTACGCTAGTGTGAAAAGTTGTGCGAAAATGTCTAGAATCAAGTCCCTCTTTTTCCTATGAATTTCGAAGCTTAGGACTCCGCAAAGTTTTTATAATTAGCCGATAGCTAAGAACACCCTTTTTTTTTTCTAATCGAAAATGAATGTTTGAGTACATCCTACTGAAACTGAAGTACTAGCTTTCAAGCATTTTTGGCTAGCTTGCAGTGATTTCAGGAAGCTGAATATTTTCTTATTGAGCAATATTCAGGACGACCATGTTAAAAAATTAAAACTGCAAAATACTGACTGCAATAGAAAGATAATGAATTTTCAAACGCAGCTGGCAAAATACATTGAACAAAACACTCTAAAAATCATAACTCGAGGACTAAACAAAAAATAGCATAAACATACATGGAGTATTTTTGGATAGCCACAGCTCTGAGGAATCTAAGAATAATTTATTGACGTCAAACGCCTGGACACCCTGTATAGCATGTCATACAGAATGATCTGAATTGTCGCACTTATTCACTAACCCCCTTATAAAATTCAACCTATTTCTATTTCTTTTTCACACCAACGTGTCGAAATAAATAAAATTCTCATTTATAAATATTCATAACCTTCAAAGATGATATGCGTTAAACAGAATATTCATTTATTTTCATAATTGAGAATAATTTAAGAATCATTCGACAGATTTCGACATTTATAAACTGAGTGTATAGTGAGCAACAGTGAATGAAATTATTGCAAATTAGTGAATGTACCTAATAAAAATTTGGATTTGTCGGAAAACGATTATTAATTGCATCGAACAAAAGTCATTTACCCGACCGTTATTTATTGCCATTTTTTCTCGTGAGTGATTTACAAGCTGTAGCAATTTTTCTTGTTTTATTATTGGATATTCTGATTTACGGGGAATTAATGACTATACTGAAAATACAACAAAGCATTTCGTATCAATTAAAATTCACTGTAAACAATGTGTTCATTATTCCGTTTATTAGACATAATAACAGACAAGTGCCTAAGTGAAAACGTATTGCGTATTGCTTACTGCTCAACACATCGTAATGAGCACTTATTTATTACGGTATTTAAATTTGAAGCGTGCTAATTATCCATAAATTTCGAAAACAAGAGCGAACTCGTTACTTTTTTCGAAATTATTTTAGTTTACGTAATTTTTCAAATTCATTTGCAAAATTACATCAAGTATTTATTACTGGTAATTGACAAATTGAGTGATAGGAAGATATATACAAGTGTTGTAACGTTATTATTTTTGACTTTGTCATAAAATGTAGTTTTGCCATCTTTTTCCGAAATTATTGGTTAGTAAACTTGTTGGTATGTTCATTTTCCTAATTTCCTTATTGTTGTAATTATTCACTTCGTTTACTTACCCTTTTGAATTGTTTTCCATCAGAAAACAGTTTGTTTATTATTGTTTGAAATTTTGAGGCTAGTGATGTTGACATTTTGGGTAGTTCGGAAAACTGGTTAGAATATTTGGCCTCAGTAGAGTACTTCGGAAAATTGTGGAAGAATTATAGAAATGGATTTATAGAGACCCTCCTCTGGTATAAACTGCGTAGATTGTCGGTACCGTATTAATTCCTATATATTTTGGTTTTTGATGTGTTTTTCTTCTTCTTCGCTGTGACAACCATGACAACTGATAGGCTCTGTGAACTTTGTCCGGAAATTTCTGTGTGACTGTCAAAGCCGACATTTTGTTAATGTGAAATTCGTGTGTGAACGTTGAGACATTTTTCGAAGATAAATTTTGAATCTAGATTCATCCTCGTTTTGAGGGATTATAACTTCGAGTGTCATTATTCCCTGGAGAGTATTTTGGAATATTTTGGGAAAAATACGTTTCTTACGTGAGCATAAACTCTTCCACAGGAAATTCGTTAGGTATGCATACATTTTCTACCTTGAACCAGTTGTCTTACATCTTCTTTATAGGTTGTTGTGTAGCGAATATTATTGAATTATTTCGAACAAATTCTCGACTGAATTGGAGGTTGAACCTATCTCCCTCGAACAACAGAGGTAACTAAGATATCCTTTTATAACTTATGAACCGTTTCTTATAGTATTTGGTTAGGGTCCACGTACTGGTTTCCACGTGCTGGGGTTTCCACGTATCTGGCAGTATCCACGTTATGGAGGTAACCTGTCAGTTATTCCACGTTCCTGGCATGTCTTTCTTGGCTGAATTATGTATGTACCTGTCAGTTAGGGGTACTCACGAACCTGCCAGTTAGAGGTATCGATTGGCATCCCTTGCGTTATCTTGGAGGTATCTACGTTCTGGAGTATTTTGTGAAGGTAACCAGTGTGTAGCACTGGCTTTAATATGGTAAATTGTTGGTCTTTTTTATGTGATAATTTGTGATATTGTTTTGTAAGGTAATTATATATATGATTGTGAGCAATTATAATGAGGTGCACTTCATAAGTTGCGTTGGGTACCAACCAGGGTGCTCGTGTATCCCTTCAGGATTTTGTGATAAGATAATTGATTGGTGTTCCCTTCAGGAACCATTGGTTATGTAAGTAGTTGTTGACTTAGGTCGGTTAGGATTTTGTGATAGGATGATTGATCGGTGTTCCCTTCAGGAACCATTGTTTATGTAAAGTAGTCATTGACTTAGGTCGGGTTTATTGTGTTAACTTGGATATTGGTTCTTATCTGATTTAGTGTGTTTTAGTAAGATTTCTTTGCTACCCTTTGGGGGGATAATATTTATTGTATTGTATCAACCACTGCACATATATTTTTATTTTTGTTAATAAATTATTGTGACTTGAATTTTGAGGGATTTTTGTTAACTGTTACTCTGGTAGAGGAGTAAGCAGTTCATTTACCTTGAGTAGGCAGGCATTACTCTACCTGGCGCCCATTATATTCTATCATATATAACTCACTCCCGTCTTCACTGAGTGTTAGCCGCGAGCCTATTGCATTGAAACCGGCTTTCCCCCAAAGTCAACGTTTCAAATTGGCGCCCAACGTGGGGCCATAGTCAATAACAACTGACCTGCAGTGGTTGATCGGTACTATTGTGGTATTTTTTTTGATATTTTTTTTTTCTTCCCTATTCATATCGGGTGTCTTATAGTTTACTGGGTTAGGTGTATTTTCTTAATACGGTTGATTTTTGTGTTTGGGTAATTTGATTGATCATGGAGGGTCAAATAGAAGTAAATCGTCTCGATAAAGACGAGTTGGGGTATGAGTTGACCATAAGAGGTGTGTGTGATGTGAATACGGTGGTTGAGATGAGGAAATGTCTAAGGGGTTACATACGGTTGGAAAGATGTGGGGTTGAAACTAAATATCCACCTTATCCATATAAATTCGGTGAAGATTCGAAGGTGTTGAAAAGTTCAATTGATATCCTCCATCAAGATATTTCAGATTTTGCGGGTGATAATAAGAGTTCATCTTTCAAGAAGTTGTCCACACGTCTGTTACATTTATTTAAAAGAGCGGAAAGATCTTTGGCGGTTTCAGACGAGGAGCAAGTTGTTAGGTCGAGTTTTTTGGCGCAGTTGATCGGTTTACATTCGGAATTAAAATCAAGGGCGAGAAAATATCGCAGAGCTTCTTTGCAACCCCAATCACCACTTGAATTGAGCACGCTGATGGCTTCAGCGGGTATTTCGGAATCTGAGTCTGGGTCTGAATCGGATAGTAGTCCCACCGATGTAGACGCTCACCAGTTTGTAACTTCGGTTTCTACCCCCCATAATAAGATACCTTCAGTATCAGTGGCTAAATGGAATATTGTCAAGTTTAGTGGCGATAATTCTCGTTGTTCCCTATCTTCCTTCCTGGAAACTATTGATGATTTATGCGTCTCCCGGAATGTTACAGAGGAGCAGTTTTCTTGTCTGCCAGCGAACTTTTTGTAGACAAAGCTCTTGTCTGGTTCCGATCTATTCGGCTACTATCTCTACTTGGTCTCAGTTGGTGGACGAATTGAGGACACAATTTCTTCCGCCCAATTACAATGAAAAACTTTTGATGAAATTAAACATCGAACTCAGGGCCCTACTGAAAATATGGGTATGTACCTCGCGATAATGGATAATATGTTCAAACGTCTTACAGTTCCCTTAAATGAGGATGCCCGATTGAGGATTCTCCTTCGTAACATCTCCCCATTCTATCAAAGTCAATTGGGTTTGACAGAGATAACCTCCATTGCACAGCTCTTACATATTGGACGACAGCTTGAGACTCGTAAGGAGTCTATTGAATCCTTTGCACCCCTCCTAGGAATAGGAGCTCTTTGATGGAGCCCGATTTGGCATATGTTTATGCGGAACAACCCCCTACCCCATCTGCGCAAGTGAGTGCCGTTTTGACCTGCTGGAATTGTAGGCAACCTGGCCATGCGGCTAGAGAGTGCGGTAAGGCAAGGAAGAAACACTGTTTTAAGTGTGGTCGTCCCGATTACACTGTTCGAACCTGCCCTGGTTGTAAGTCGGAAAACTAAGTCGGAAGACATTGGGTGGCAGAACCGACGTCTTCCTTTCTCGATCTGCCAGGAATCGGTTGCCTTTAAGGCAAAAATTACGTCTGGAGAATGTCGTGCCAGATGCTCTCTCTAGGACGGTCCCCATTATCGACTCTGTTGATATCTCCCAGCGCCATTCCTCAGATCGGTGGTATGCAAAACTCCTTGATAAGGTTCCTAGGTTACCACATCGCTTTCCATCCTGGCGAATACTTGAAGGAAAACTTTTCAAAAAGGTCACCCCCCGCTTTCCTGCGTTGTCAGCTCCTTCAGACTATTGGAGAGAGGTTGTCCCCCGACCTTACCGCAAGCCCCTCATCAAAAAGATCCATGAATCCCTTCTACATGTAGGAGTGTTCAAGACCTATAATAAGTTGACAGAGGGATATTATTGGCCGAAAATGAGATACGATGTAGCATCTTATATCCGTCGTTGTACCACCTGTCATGCCATTAAACCTGATCAAAGCAGGCCCCCAGGTTTTATGCTTTCCAAGCAAGTATCGATATCTCGACCCTTTGAACTTATGTCTGCTGATTTGGTTGGCCCTTTACCTCGATCTCGCTCAGGTAACCAATATATATTTGTTGTGCTGATTGTTTCAGCAAATTTCCTCTACTTTTTCCCCTCCGTACCGCGACCACGACGTCTATTATAAAAATATTGGATACCCATGTTTTTCCCGTCTTTGGTTGTCCCAATTCTATAATATTGGACAATGGCGTTCAATTCCGCTCTAAGGAATTCACTAAATTCTTGGCATCCCTCAATATTCGTGTCCAGTATACTGCCTTATATCACCCACAAGCTAATTCAGTCGAAAGGATAAATAGAGTAATAAAAACTATGTTAAGATCATATCTCTCAGAAGATCAGAGAGGTTGGGACAGGCAACTGAGTCAGGTTGGGTTGGCTATTCGATCCTCAAAACACGAAGTAACGGGTTATTTCCCAAACTTCATTGTATTCGGAAGAGAAGTGTCTTTCAAGGGTGAAAACACCTGCCCTGATCAAATTAGCTTCGATAGGTCAGCTTTAACTAAAGATAGGGATCAAGCTTTTGCCAAGATATATGCGGATGTTAAGGAAAAATTGGCTAAAGCGTATGAGACTAATAGAAAAGCGTACAATCTTCGACGTCGTGACGTTCAATATACGGTCAATCAACTGGTTTGGAGGAGGAATCAAGTACTTTCGGATGCAGCCAAATATTTTACAGCTAAGTTGGCTCCGAAATATGTTGGACCTTTTATTGTTGTTAAGCGAGTTTCTCCATGGACTTATGAATTGCAGGGCAATGATGGTAAATATGCGGGAGTTTGGAATGTGAAGGATTTGAAAGCTCATCCACCGGATCACGACACAGATGAACCCATGTCGACTTAATTTTGGTTGTGATGGGGCAGAGGATGGCTGTCCCTTGCCTTGAGCATAAATTGACTAGGGTGGTCACTACCCCCATTCAGTGGCTGAAGTACCACCAACATCGCTTGTATTTTCAGTTTCACGGTAGTAACATAGCTACACTTCATCCTCAGTAATTGGTGACGAGGTTAAGTATATTGTATTAAAGTGTGACTTTGATTCCCCGATTTCGACACTTTCTTTGGTGATTTTTTTTTTTGTGAAATTTCGGTTTGGGACTATTTGCCATGTGTGGCGGTTATTGTGGCTCCTGTATGGAGGATTAATTGTCTCGACTTGAAATGTCGATATGAGGTGAATTTTGTAGTTCCCGATTTTTTTACTTATATACCTTAATATGGTAACTCCCTTGTGGAGGATTATGGATTTTTCGATCTTTGACTTGTTTTTCCTTAATGGATGACTCCCTTGTGGAGGATAATGGATTTCTTTGATTTTGACTCATTGTTGAGTTGCCCTATTGTGATTTTTGTGACTCCTGAATGGAGGATTAGGCATCTCGACTTTGTCGATTTTGTTGTTTTCCGATTTTTGACTTATATACCTTAATGTGGTAACTCCCGTGTGGAGGATTATGGATTTTTTCCGATTTTGTATTTTTCGATTTTTGACTTTTGTGATTTTCGTGGCTCCTGAATGGAGGATTAGGTATCTCGACTTTGAGTGTCGATATGATCGTGACTTTGGTTTTCCCGATTTGTGATTTATATTTCATGACTCTACTACTCATCCTACTGTTTACCCCTATTGTGACCTTTTGTTTGTTTGTATGTTTGGTGTTGCTTCCGAGACTGCCTGGATGGCAAAACCATTAACCAGAAAAAAATGGACCTTCAGTCATTTTTTTTTTTTTTTTAAAGTAAGGGGGGAATTGTAACGTTATTATTTTTGACTTTGTCATAAATGTAGTTTTGCCATCTTTTTCCGAAAATTATTGGTTAGTAAACTTGTTGGTATGTTTCATTTCCTAAATTTCCTTATTGTTGTAATTATTCACTTCGTTTACTTACCCTTTTGAATTGTTTTCCATCAGAAAACAGTTTGTTTATTATTGTTTGAAATTTTGAGGCTAGTGATTGTTGACATTTTGGGTAGTTCGGAAAACTGGTTAGAATATTTGGCCTCAGTAGAGTACTTCGGAAAATTGTGGAAGAATTATAGAAATGGATTTATAGAGACCCTCCTCTGTATAAACTGCGTAGATTGTCGGTACCGTATTAATTCCTATATATTTTGGTTTTTGATGTGTTTTTTTCTTCTTCTTCGCTGTGACAACCATGACAACTGATAGACTCTGTGAACTTAGAGTGTCCGGAAATTTCTGTGTGACTGTCAAAGCCGACATTTTGTTAATGTGAAATTCGTGGTGAACGTTGAGACACATTTTTCGAAGATAAATTTTGAATCTATATTCATCCTCGTTTTGAGGGATTATAACTTCGAGTGTCATTATTCCCTGGAGAGTATTTTGGAATATTTTGGGAAAAATACGTTTCTTACGTGAGCATAAACTCTTCCACAGGAAATTCGTTAGGTATGCATACATTTTCTACCTTGAACCGGTTGTCTTACCATCTTCTTTATAGGTTGTTGTGTAGCGAATATTATTGGAATTATCTCGAACAAATTCTCGACTGAATTGGAGGTTGAACCTATCTCCCTCGAACAACAGAGGTAACTAAGATATCCTTTTATAACTTATGAACCGTTTCTTATAGTATTTTGTTAGGGTCCACGTACTGGGGTTTCCACGTGCTGGGGTTTCCACGTATCTGGCAGTATTCCACGTTATTGGAGGTAACCTGTCAGTTATTCCACGTTCCTGGCATGTCTTCTTGGCTGAATTATGTATGTACCTGTCAGTTAGGGGTACTCACGAACCTGCCAGTTAGAGGTATCGATTGGCATCCACTTGCCTGTTATCTTGGAGGTATCTACGTTCTGGAGTATTTGTGAAGGTAACCAGTGTGTAGCACTGGCTTTAATATGGTAAATTGTTGGTCTTTTATTGTGATAATTTGTGATATTGTTTTGTAAGGTAATTATGTATATGATTGTGAGCAATTATAATGAGGTGCACTTCATAAGTTGCGTTGGGTACCAACCAGGGTGCTCGTGTATCCCTTCAGGATTTTGTGATAAGATAATTGATTGGTGTTCCCTTCAGGAACCATTGGTTATGTAAAGTAGTTGTTGACTTAGGTCGGTTAGGATTTTGTGATAGGATGATTGATCGGTGTTCCCTTCAGGAACCATTGTTTATGTAAAGTAGTCATTGACTTAGGTCGGGTTATTGTGTTAACTTGGATTATTGGTTCTTATCTGATTTAGTGTGTTTTAGTAAGATTTCTTCTGGCTACCCTTTGGGGGGATAATATTTATCTGTATTGTATCAACCACTGCACATATATTTTTATTTTTGTTAATAAATTATTGTGACTTGAATTTTGAGGGATTTTTGTTAACTGTTACTCTGGTAGAGGAGTAAGCAGTTCATTTACCTTGAGTAGGCAGGCATTACTCTACCTGGCGCCCATTATATTCTATCATATATAACTCACTCCCGTCTTCACTGAGTGTTAGCCGCGAGCCTATTGCATTGAAACCGGCTTTCCCCAAAGTCAACGTTTCAGTGTTTCCTAAACATGCGGCAAAAATTCAGGGGATTTTTTCCTTGGACTATTCTAAGAATATTTTGTCCTTTGATGATTTTTGAAAAACCTCTTTGTTTCGAAGATACAGGGGAAACAAAATTTTAGATAATACATTTTATTATGAAAAATTACATGAAAATTCAACTAAACCTACAAAAACTGTTGAAAATAACCACCTGTAGCCAAAAAAAAACGAATTCAAATGAAAACCGTGTTTAATCTGTATTCCTTTACCATCTGAACTTATCAATTTTAAGTCAAAAAACTGGCCGTTTTTAGTAATTGGAATGTTGTTAAACAAATTTAAAAATAAATTGTACCTACTTAGTAAACACAGTGCGGTACGCATTTTTATTTAAACTATTATTAATTTTAAAAATATGAAAAATGTTGTTCGCCCTGTATCTTGGAAACAAAGAGGTTTTTCAAAATCATCAAACTACAAAACATGCTTAAAATAGTCCAAGGAACAACCCCCTGAATTTTTGCCGCATGTTTAGGAAACACCCTGTATTGCCCTTTTTGAGCGCTCGTTCTACTTAAACGAGAGCTTTATCGTTTCACCTAAATGTCTGTAATTTTCGAATTTTGAGCCGACAATTGTCTCAAAGGATAACGTTTAACTCATACAAGAAAATCTATTTTCCAACTAAATTTCTAAGATTTCTTGTTGGGCAAAGTTTGCAAGAATAACCCACTTTAACCGCATATTATAATCTGTGCTTTTACTATAATATGTATAGTAGTTCATGAAACATTCTATCGTTATTGTTCATAGAATAAGTTTAATATTCGAATCAACCATAAATATACAGGGTGTCCCGGAAAATGTGGGAAATCTCTTGGATTCAGATAGAACATAAAAAAATAAGATGAGTTCCCATATTTTTTTCCCAGCGGCCTTCCTACGAAGATACGACCTCTTAAATGACGCCACTGGAAATTCATTTTAGTGGAATAAATTTCAATTACTTACTTCTTTCATTATTTTTTTTTCGAAACGATCCATTTTATCTGAACTGAACTGAACAAGCTAATTGAAATTTGAGTGCGGTGATTTAAGAGGTCCTTAATACTATTAATCATATCAAATTTTCATCAAATTATATCGAGTAGTTTGAAACTTATTCCACTAAAATGGATTTCCAGTGGCGTCATTTAGCAGGTCGTAGGGAGGGCCGCTAGGAAAAAAGACTATGGGAACTTGTCTTCATTTTTTATGTTCTATCTGAATCCGAGAGAAGTCCCACATTTCCGGGACACCCTGTATACCCTCCATAATTTCAGACAAAGTTCAGCGACTGTTTACTGAACATTTTTCTTTTTTGTTTCAGATCCCAATTTTTATACTTAGGAATCTTAGGTGAGTTAAAATTGATTTTTTTTTGAGATGAAAAACACTATTCTATCGTACACACACATTAATATTCATCGGTCACTTTAAACATTCTAGAGAATTAAATTTCCGCCGAATATCTCTGTGAACCTTCTCAAAATTATCTTTTCATTAGTTTGAACTGATATAACTTCTTCATTCCAAACATATTATGTCATATTAAGGGGAAAATTTTTTTACTACCAAAAAGCGATTGATATCAAGAAATTGAAAAGAAATTATGAAACGAATTTGATACAAATATAATAATATTAATTTAATAATCGTTTAGATCGAACGAAAGCACACAGTTTTCTAGAACAAGCGCTCAAAAAAGTTATACCATTTTGTGATTGCGCAATTGGCAATAAATACTATTGGAATAACTGCTCATTTTTTCCATGTAAACAAATATGTACATTGGAATTATTCAAACAGAAATTTAAAACATCCTACGAGATTGAGATGTATAGGTAATTATTCATTCATTAAAACCAAAAATAGCATATAGAAAATTTATCTTCCGTGGAAGCGTAGGTAATATATTTATTTATTTTTCGAAAATTATTAATTTTACAGTATTTCTACGACTTTGCTATTCAAATATGAAAACGTTTTTTTCCCTGGATCAATAGTTTTCTGCTTACTTTGACGCAAATCCGTAATTCCATTGGATTTTATTTAATGGATTGGTATACAGAGTGCGCAAAAAGTGTTTGAGGTCGGCAAGATTTATAAATTTTTTAAATTGTTGCTATTATTACTTCTGTATGGAATTACTTGGATCAATAACACACAGGGTGTTAGTGACTGAGCGCGACAAACTTAAGGAGGTGATTCTGCATGAAAAAAATAATGAATAACTTCTGCCCGCAAATGCTTTGTTTTCCGAGTTACGGGTTTTAAAAATTTCACTTGGAAGCTGAGTTTTTATTTATTGTTCTGCAACTGTTCAAGATATGCGAATGAAATAAGGTCGTTTTCAAGGAATAGTAAGGCTTATTCTGATATGCAATCAAAAATTTTATTTCCATCATACTGTTAATGAACTCAATTAAAAAACATACTTAGAATACAGTGATGACATTAGAGGGGAATGATAGGTTTCACAGCCTTGTTAATGAGGTTTTTATAAGGAAAAACACCTTCACTTTTCAATGTGAAGTTCGTCAGTAATTATATGCATCAATTTCATGATTTTATTAATTAGGAGTTACGTTAAGCATCTTGTTCAATCCGCTATTCGTAAATCAACACCTGTGGCGATTTTAAAAATTTGACACTAGCCTTTGACACTCAGTACCTAATTATAGAACAGAAACTTCATTAACTCAATGAAAAAAATCAATTTTAATCTGTGTATAACATGTGGAAGTAATCGGAATAATTATAAAGATAAACAACTTGACGGTCACGGTCAAAGTTGCTTAGGGAGTTTATTTTTGAGCAAGTTTGAACTTTGTACATCAGTTTTTTCTACTAGTCCAGCTTCTTAGTGAATGAAGATATTGCAGTTTGTATATTTTTTTATTTGTTGAATGAATTGACCGTTTCATGAATATGCATGATCAGAAAAATCTACTAGATCTTTTATTTATGCTGGAGCGAACATTTTTCATAATTTAGTGATTAAATGAGGCTTTGACACAGAAACGCTGATAGTACAATTTAAATACCGTAAACATTAAATCAATTAGTAGTCTAGGTATCAATAACTTTGAAAAGAGACACCACTAGTGGGCCCGGCGCATGCACCATTTTGCTAAGTCTGTTGCATTTCAGTGATTTCAATTTTATTCGAATATAGTTTTAATGAATACTGCTAGGCATGTGCGAATAAATTTAAACGTATGAACAATCTTTATTTTTCTCGCTACTTTGAAAGCTTTTTCATTAATTCCCATGATTTATCGGTAGAAAATAATATTGATGATGAAAAATCATCCATTAACTAACAGTCAGTAGAAAAGGTTCTATATGAATCGTCCAATGATTTATTGTTGGTTTTTATATGATGATAAATCGATACTCATAATATAAATGGAAATATTGGATAACCTCAATTGCGGATGACGTTACTTCAGTCCAAAAACTGAATATTATTGGTACTTTTCTCTGACAGTTTTCAATTAAAGATCATTATGCAAGTTGTGTCTCTATCTTTTTGGATGGAAGGTGTTCTCAAATGTCGGAAATTTGTATAGAACCTTTTATAGAGGAAGAATATTCTCTTTCTTTGATTGGAGCACTTCGTATAAGTGTAGTTATTAGATGATTGCGTTTGCTAGAAAATAAACGGACTATTCGTATCAAAATACAGTGGAACTTTCCCATAATGAAAGCGCTAAATCCGCAAAAAAATTCGTTATAAAGAAATTTCGTCATAAAGAAAATTTGTTTCTATAGTCGGCAATGTCGCGGTCTTCATGATTAATTAAATTTATCCTTCAAACTTAAACACTTCCTTTTAGACATTTTCGCACAACTTTTCACACTAGCGTAATGGTTAGATTGAAACCAAACAGCCAGGGTGTATTTAAAACTGTTTCGGTAGGATCTTTCTGCCCGTGTACCTAATGATTCAGTTAAGGTTTGGATTTATTACGTACGTCCGGAAAATTTTCGGAAAAAACCCCACACTTATACCTTCTCACCTATATCCATTCAAAGAGTGATGTTCTTTGAATATTTCGTTATGGACAGAATTTACTCCGTTCTAGAGGGTGTTTTTGACATGGAGTTCGGATTCAAGGTGCAATGTCTTGTACGAAATTCGTTATACAGACGTTCGTTAATGGGAAGTTCCACTGTATTTCTTTATCACTTAAACAAATTGCCTTTCTTTTTTCCTCTCGATAAAGGCAATATTTTCATAGCAGAAAAATCACAATAAAAACGAAGACGTTTTTGGGACACGAACTTATGTCAATATTGACTCATAGTCATCAATATTCGTGAACAGCTGTTCACAATCCAGGTTTGGTACTTCAGATAATAGCTGTGATCCTTCGATATTGAAGAAACTCTACAGATCCTTATATTAGGTAATCATCTCCCACAATTCAGAACTGTATCATGCCACACTGAAAACCAAACTAAATTAATGAATATAGGTGCAAAATTTGCGAAAACTCGTGTTATAAATAAATATTTCGTTAATAATTCAATTTATATTCGAGAGAATATATTATATTCGTCACTTTGTACTTGAAAAGCCGGAAATATTTTACTTTTATATTTTATGGACGTATATACTCAAGGATAGCACAATTTCAACTAATTTTGCTATTTATATTACGCTCAACTTACATAGAGATTTTATTCGGGCTATTCCACATAAAAAGTGAAGTACTAGGTACTGTCTGAGGTTATAGATGTGAGTTATTTGTTTCTTTAATTGCCGATTTGAAATCATAATGTAGGAGTAGTGAATTTATTCGGAATTGAAATTTTACGAGCGAATTTGTTTACTTATTATTCTTATCCTTCTATTCGAGATGAAAGAATATTTTATGTTACACTCTTCAGTTTTTTTACTCGTTTTATAAGTTAATATTTGCTTCTTTTTCTCAGCTACTCGGTCATTTCATCGAGGGTCATTGCCATCAATTTCTATATGTGTTTAAAGCATTTATTTCTGTTTAGTCTTTTTTCTCTCGAAATAACCGTCTCAAGGAAAGCTATAATGCGCTACATCGCTAAAGAACATCTACAGGGTTATCTAAAAAAATGATGGAATTAGGTCATTTATACAAACGTATAGATTTCGTGAATGACATTTTTCGTATTTTCTATTTATAAATTATAAAAGTGAATAAACCGATATAGGTCTAAATAGAAGTTTGAAATGCCCCGGAGTATACAATCGCGTGTCAGCGATTCAAAATGAATTATTAAATATCCATAACATGTTCAATCGCGTGATGTAAAATGGAGAGGGAGCTTTTTCAGAAATGATTACTGCATGAACTTTCAGTAATTACTGAAAAATCTAACCATAGTAAGCAACCAAGAGAAATGTTTCATTGAAAATTCTGGAAATTAAAATGAAATTCATATGAATGAGGTTGAAAAACAGGATACCACAATGTAAAGGGGACATCTTTAATATTTCACCCAAATAATCGAATACTATTCCGAAATGATGAAATTAATTGAATGGATAAAATCTGCCACTTCGAATAAAAAATATAAATATCTGTCAAAGAGCGAATTGTTCTGTTCCTCTTGAAGTTTGATTCAATAAACAACAAATTTTAAAAATATTCACCAACATTTTTCTCATAGAAACACTTGAAGTTCAAAACTTGAGAAATTATAAACTGTTCTCGTTATACCAAATCCTTGAATTTTCGACTTTTTCACTGATGATTATGAATTCAACTTTACCTTGTTCTGCTACATTCTCAAATATCAACTGAATCTTCGTGATAACTGTATCACAACTGTTGAAAACACATTGAAACAATTGACATGAGTTTTGAATCGTAAACTAATGACTTCCTATACCTTTCTCACGAATCTTTGAACGATTTAAAGTAGAATTACATACGTGATGACAAACAATGAAATATTAAAAAATATCATTGTAGCTCAATGACATTTTTATGTCTTATATCTTATATCACTTTGTGATATCTTGTTGACCTTTTTTTGTTTATTTTAGGATGTTGAAATTTGAACTAATCGATTTTGTGTTCTCCTCATGAATTAATGCAGTTGCTAGTCACTAAATGCATCAATCAATTAATCGAAAAATTATGCAGTCATTTTACGTCCAATTTTTTTTCAACAATAAGAAAATGCAAATCAAATTTGGTCGAAATGAATTTTATACGCACGAAATACAAACAAAATTTTTGTACAACTGTGAATGTGAATTTACATCGTCTGAAATATAAAATGTAATATTGCTATGCATGCAGTCTTTACTTTTTTTCACTATTGAAAAAAGACTTTTCAACGGTTTTAAACGGTATTTATTTTTTTCACCGTTGAAAAAAGACTTTTTTAAACGGTGAAAAAAGTAATCATTTACTCATCCATAGTGATGAAGAAAAGTCAAGTTTTTTTGACAGATGTACAAAAAAGAAATTTTTATATTATCCGGGAACCTCTTTTTAACCAAACCAGCTACGTGATTTTGCAAGATACAATCTCACATTTTGAAAAAAAACAACTACCTCTATACTATTGAAAAGTTCGATATTATTTGTTATTTTATTGCGCTATTTTAACACGGTTTTGCTCTCTAAGGTGACAGCATAATAAAAGCATTCGCCACTGCATTAGAGAAAATAATAATAGAATAATAATCGAATAACAATACTAAAAGGAATATTTCATGTACAAGAAATGCAAATTAAAAACAAATCCAAAAACAAATTCTGGAATAATTGTGGATTTGTTGACATTAATTGTTTAATGATGGAAACTTTATTGGAGAGTTATTTTCCTGTTCTAGATGTACTTGTACGAAAACAAAATACATATTAATATTCTAAGGAACATGGCCAGCAAATACAGGGCAGTACGTTCATTTTGAATCCAACCAACATTTCAAAAACAAATTAAAAGGTAGATGAAGGCACGAAAAAGATGAAATTGGGTAGATTGAAAATATCTCTGCAATTCTTCAAAAAAATAGCCATTTCAAAGAATTTTTAGAAACGCCAAAGCCATTGCGCGCAATATTAAAGAGTGAAGATTATATAGTAAACAATAAATATACTCTGTAATCAACAAGTCAAACCAAACTAGCAAAAATGATAACCAATATTTTATACCATATACAGGTGTCCCAAACTCGACGTCAACCCGGAACCGGTGAAAAGGCAAGTAATGCTGGTTGTCAGAAAAATAAAAAAAAAATCTGAGTTGCATGATTTTAAAATAATGGGCATTTAAAAAAAACACGCAAGATTTCACACCCTCTTACAGTCTTTTCGCTCCTGTTGCCACAAATATCAACTTTTTCCAACTTTTTTTCCTGCTGTGTAACCTTGAATAATGCTGGTCTAAACTGTTATCAAAATTTGGATACCAGCTGCTCAAGGTTTCATAAAAATAGGACTTGTTTCTCAGAAAAAAAATTCAAAATGAACATTTGCCTAGTTTCAACTGACTATTGAAAAAAAATGTACTACGCAAGTTTGGCATGTTTTGTCAAAGTTGGCGCATTTAGTAAGGATTCCAAATGGTATATACTTGTTAAATTATAGCTGCCGTAGTTCACATTTATTTCCGATTGCCTTCGAATACACTTTTTCTTAAACTGCTTTCCGGTAAAAAGTCCAATGGATTCAAGTCCGGTGAACGGGCCGGCCACGAGATTGGACCAGAACGTCCGATCCATCTTCCGGGAAAAAATGTTACCAGAAAAAAAATTTCCTGAGAAATTTCTCTCCGGAAAATTTTTTTCTGGAAAAATGATTTTCTCTAGAAATTTTTTTTCTGGTAACATTATTTCCCGGAAGATGGATCGGACGTTCTGATCCAATCTGGTGGCCGGCCCGTTCACCGGACTTGAATCCATTGGACTTTTTTACTGGGACAGTGGAAAGCAGTTTGAAAAAGGCAATCGAAAATAAATTTGAACTACGGCAGCTACAGTTTAACAAGTATTATACCATTTTGGAATCCTTACTGAATGCAAGTCAACAGAGTTAAAGAAATTCATCCCATTTTGAAAAAAAATTAGGTAACCAAGATAAGTAAATCACCCTGTACATATTAAAAATCTAGGCTCCAATAACAAGATCTAAGTTTGAAAGAGATCAAATAAATTTTGAAAATACATTAAACATTGAAATGCCCAAAAATATGTCAATATTTCAGCATTATTCAATTTCGGAATTATGTAAATCAATTTGAGTTATGGCCAGACTACCAAAACAATGGTACACGAAAAATTGACGTAAGAAAACTAAAAAATTGATTTACATATCTAAAAAAATTCCTCTTTCCGTATACAATAGCAATGAAAGCGTCGCTGTCTCATGTTTCCGGTTCGTGATATCAAGTTCTTCTCACTTTTTGATCAAATTCCAAAAACTGGATTCTCGACATTTCTTTCTTCTTCTCCTATCGAAAATTTAACGTGGATCCACCTTGAAAATCTAGATTCAGCGATAAAAACGGTGTCCGATTTTTAATTTTTCCTCTAAACTGGCTTTTAATCGCCCAGTGTTTAAATCACTCATTGTTGGAAGTTTTGAATATATTTCGAATGGATTTCAAATTATGCCGAAAGTGGCGATTCTGCAATGAACGGTGATATGGTTCACCTTGATTTGTATCACTTTTAGATTGCCTAGTATCCCGGAAATCATCCTGAAAATTTTTGTATGTTTTAACATATTATAGGTATTAAAGTTTGGGACATCGCAGTCTTCAGTCAATTCGACTCTGGATATGGTCGAGTGACATCGGTTAGGCGCTGGTAGAATAATCGGTGGTTGATTGGTCGGATTTTGATATTATTCAGTGTTAGTTTTGTTTCATACTTAGTGGGGATTAACTATTTTTTGTTTGCGAGGTGTCTTTTTGGTGAGTTTTGACTTCAAGTTTAGGATTTTGAATATTTTAGGAAGTTTTCGTGTGATACTTTCACTAGAATGTTTTTCTATACCGAAAATATTTCAACAGACATACAACAAAAAATAACATTTTATGTTGTTTCGCACAATAAAAATTGTTTGTTTACAACAAATTATTCGAAATATTTAGAAATCAACTGAAAGTTAAAAGATTTTAAGTAATATTTTCCAATAAATTTTGAAATGAATGTTGTTAGAAAGAAAAGATATTTTCCTCTTAATAAATTTGATTTTTTCAAGTATTCATTCATATGAATATTTCAAATAACATTTTATAGTCCTTATTATTCATACTGTTACTTAGTTCATGAAATACGAGACGTTTTCATTATCTGCTTTGAAGCCGCAATTTTTAACAATTCAAATTAGAAACAGAACGAAGTTATATTTCTTACTAGTATTTTTTTAGTGTATTCTTTTGAATTTAAACTGATATTTTCATTCGTTGCCTATACTTTCAATTCATGAAAATATTCACTTCTACAGTTATTTAAATGATTCCACGTGATTTTTTCAGTTAATTCCACTCTGGATCTGGTCGAGTGACATCGGTTGGGCGCTGGTAGAATAAATCGGTGGTTGATTTGTTGGATTTTGATATTATTCAGTGTTAGTTTTGTTTCATACTTAGTGTTGGATTAAGTTTTTTGTTAGCGAGGTGTCTTTTTCGGTGAGTTTTGACTTCAGGTTTCGGATTTTGAATTTTTTTTTGAAAATGTTTTCGTGTGATACTCAGGATTGTTTCACTAGAATGTTTTCTATACCAAAAATACATTCAACAAAAAAATAACAATAGTTTGTTTATAACAAATTGTTCTAAATATTGAGAAATCAACTGCAAGTTAATACATTTCATGTATTATTTTCCAATAAATTTTGAAATGAAAACATTGTTAGAAAAAAACATATTTCTCCTCTGAATGATTATAATGTTTCTCAAGTACTTATTCAATTCATATAAAATTTTCAATTTACATTTTCTACTACTTATTCTTCATACTGTCAGTTAGTTCATGAAATACGAGAAGTTTATATTATCTGCTTTGAAGCCGAAATTTTTAACAATTCAAATTAGAAACAGAACAAAGTTATATTTCTTACTAGTATTATTTTGTGTATTCTTTTAAATTTAAACTGATATTTTCAGCCGTTGCCTATACTTTTTAGTGTTAGTTTTGTTTTATACTTAGTGTTGGATTAGCGTTTTTTTGTTTGCGAGGTGTCTTTTTCGGTGAGTTTCGACTTCAAGTTTCGGATTTTGATTTTTTTAGAAAGTTTTCGTGTGATACTTGGGAATGTTTCACTAGAATGTTTTTCTATACCAAAAATTATTTCAACTGACATAACAAAAAAATAACATTTTATGCTGTTTCGCTCAGTAAAAATAGTATGTGTATAACAAATTTTTCGAAATATTTAGAAATTAACTGAAAGTTAATAGATTTTATGTATTTTTTTCAATAAATTTCGAGATGAAAGTTATTAGAAAAAAACCTATTTCCCTTTCTAATAAATATGATTTTTCTCAAGTATTCAATTTATATAAATATCTCAATTCACATTTATACTACTTATTTTTCATTCTGTCAGTTAGCTCATGAAATACGGGGGGTTTTTATTATCTGCTTTTAAGCCGACATTTTAAAAAATTCAAATTAGAAACAGAACGAAGATATATTTCTTACTAGTATTTTTTTGTGCATTCTTTTGAATTTTTATCTGTTGCTTTTACTTTCAATTTATACAAATATACACTTCAACAGTTATTGAAATAACCCGTCAGTTTTTTGCCTTTGTATAGAATGTTTTATTAAAGTAGTATTTTAAATACCTAATTAGTATTCGATTCACGTTTTTGATTTGATTTCTTGGTGAGTTATTACTTTAAATTTCAGATTTTGAGTTTTTAAGCTTGGGTTTTCAACATGATGATAACCAAACTTCACTGAACACTCTGAACAGAAATTTTAACACAGTGGACTTCTCGTGCATCTAAAAAACACCTTTTGTAATCGTTTTACTTATTGAACCTCACGAAGGATATTACTTAGTGTATACATTTAAGATTTTTCATTTTTCATATCAATGTTCATTCATGAGAAGAAAGTTTAATTTTCCTTGAGTGAATAAACATTTTCAACTCATGTGCTGCGTAAAGAATTTCATCCCATTCTGATGAAAATTCAAAAATTAATACTTTTCAGAGGAAATAAATAATTCAAATTAATTGCAATATATTTATGAATGAAATATAACTTATCCTTGTTACCCTAGGTTGAATATTGTCGTTTCTAACTGTCAAAATGGGATAAAATTTATTACCGTCAGAACTCACTCTAGTTATAAACATTTATCGACTTGAGCCTATTAGCGTAGAAAGGGTGTGATTTTTTACACCCCCTTGCGATCGGCTATCATACACCCTACTAAGGGGAACCTTCACTCATCCCGGATAGCAAGTATCAGGGGGATTGAGCTCTGAGGTCTTCGGTGTTCTTCTTCTCCTGGGCCCTGGGTTGGTCGTCCTTCGTTTCTTGGTCCTGGATTTCTCGCTTGATGTCCTGCTAGTCGGTCTTGCGATATTTCCCTTCATGGTTGTTCCTGGTGTCCATCGTGACCTACAAACTTCCTTACCGTTCTAGCAGTACCGAGTAGTACTGCTTTTTTGCATTATTTTGTAAAGGTTTTCATCCAAATCTAGCTCCTTGAGGTTGGTCTTGAGGCTCTTAGGAATAATTCCTGTGGTTGATATGAGAAACATTCATTATTATTAATATTATTATTATATTGCTTACATCATGTCTAATCAGAATTTTTTTCGTTTCAGTTAGCAAACATGGCTGTAACTTACAATCCATTTACTATGATCAACAACTTTATGAACAAATACCAGGGTGAGTATAGATCAGTTTTAATTAACTGAATTTTCTGCCTAATCAATTTTAATTAATATTTACTGCTGAAAGAAACATTTCTCAATCGGAAATAACTATATTTTATTCAATGAACATTTAATCTAAATTATCTAATGAGAAATATTATGTTCAATCAAAAATTCAAAAATATTTATTATATTCAACATAAATCGCTCATTTAAATCTGTCACAACTAACTTTATATTTTACAGTGTCTGTGTTGAATTTTTATATCAATGCAACTATAGAATTTCAAAAATTGAGAATGTAATATTCCAGTTGAAATTTCGACGGTTCTATGGAAGGTCCCCGCTAATTAATATTTTAATTATACAGTCACAAATTCAAATGTGTATTTTTTATTGCTTGGCGTAATAAATGCAAATTCATTAAAAATTTGCAATAAAAACGTCGTTTTCTAGGTAATCAACAATTTATGAGAAATATCCTGAAATAGGTCGATCTGTTCTGTAATATCGTCGAAACGATATTCGAAAAAACCAGATGTAGAACATGTTAAAAAAGAAAATTGTAGAATTTTTGTTTTTTGTTTAAAAAGCCAAAAAAACACTATTTGACTCAACAAATTGGGTGTTATGATAATTTTGGAATTCGATAATTTAAGTCAATTTTCAATTTCTCATCTCATCTCATCTCGAATATTTTTTTTTCATTTCAGATCCACGAACAGCCGATTGGATGTTCATGTCCAGTCCATTTTACACACTGGGAATGTGCTTGTCTTATGTTTACATAGTAAAAGTATGTAAATTTTCCTGAAACCAGTATATCAAAAAATTCATAACTATTCCTCAAATATTTCATAGTTTAAGTGAAATACAAATTTCTGAAGGAACGCTGTTTTATATTTCAGGTTCTTGGGCCAAAATTCATGGAAAACAGGAAGCCTTTTCAATTGAGGAAAATATTGATAGTTTATAATTTTCTTCAAGTTTTGTTCAGTGTATATTTGTTCCTAGGGGTGAGTACATAGTGATAAATTGAGATTTTCTATTCATTTAGAGTCAATCCAAAATTATTGTCATGATAATAAACAAGAAAATACCAAAAGCTTTCATTCATTTTCAAACAAAGTAAAAATTTTGATTTGACAATAGATTTCTCTCATTGATTTTTTCTGTAGATTCACACATTTAAAATTAGACATTACGTTAAATTCTTGGTGTTGTTTCGTTGAATTGACGAAAGAATTTTCAATATTTTTTTTTTGTTTTCACAGTATAATGATAGGAATTTTGAGAATTGTGCTATTTTGAACTCTTCAAAGGAGAACAAAAATTGGAATATCATTTTTGAATACTTGGGGATTGTAATGAAATTATAATTTCTGATTATTTCTCATTCAAGTTTATACAGGGGTGTTCCTCTGTTTAATCTCATATAATCAAAAATTGCCTGTCAATTAAATACTCAATCATCATTGTCCATAGATAATATAATTATATTCATCGCATAATAGAACAGAAGAATAAATCAAAATAGAATATCATTGACATTATTTGTTCGAATATTGAATAACTACATCCCATTTTTTCTTTATTAGATCGGTTTTTAATGGATGGTTCACAGGAGAATATAGTTGGAAATGTCAACCTGTAGATTATTCCTATAAACCCAGCACAGTTAGGGTGAGTTCTTTCCCTCTCGTCACTTATATTCCCATTATTATATCACTTTTTATTTTTCAGATGGTACATCTCTCCTGGTGGTATTACTTTTCAAAATTCACTGAATTCTTAGATACCGTAAGTATTTAATTTTGCTCATTTTAACTGATATTTCTAAAAATTAGGTTTTCACTCCCAGTCTCTGAAACAGAAATAATTAAAAAATTTTAATTAGGATAGTGCTCCTGCGAAAATCTTTGCACTTATTTGTCAGGGCAAATTGGTTTTGAAAAAATTGTTACCTAACAATAAAACTAAAAAAGGAAATAAATGAAATTTTAATTATTGATGTCAATTAGAATGTAAAAAAACACATAATTCTGAAGATTTCACAAGTTTGTCTGAAGAAGGTTTTTAGTTTTATTATCAGGCAACAATTTTTCCACAACCAATTTGCTCCTGACAAATGAGTGCAAAGATTTTCGCAAGAGCACTTTATCTTAATTAAAATTTTTTTAATTATTTCTGTCTCAGTGAGTGGGAGTGAAAAACCTCTAAAGTTTTCTTGAAATGCAGAATCCTCCCAGATTATATTCAATAAATATTTTACTTATTGTTTAAATTCGGATAAAATTTGTAATTGTCTTTTTTGCTCACCAGAGAATCTGGCTATTTATATTTTTCAATGCAGAATAGTTGAATGGAATATTATTTTATCATACCATTTAAATATAATATACGAAAAAGCATTTTTCTGACCGTTTATTTGGTAAAACTTGCTGATCGTTATTGTCTATGATTCAGTATCCCATGGAACAATACGTTTTTTTCAAAAATTATGTCTAATAGCTTGAATATTTTCACAAATTAATCATTCAATGTCGATGAAATTCTGTGTTGTCCTTCGAAACTTTTAATTTGAAAATATTTGTTATTAATTCAAATCGCATAATTGAATGGAAAATTCGCAATGTATTCTTCATTAACAGACTAATGCACTTTCCGACAAATGAATACATCAATCGTTTTGTATTACCTGTGGAAAAATTGATCAGGAAATGAACTTATATTGTCGGCAAAATTCGAACAATAAGAGGCAAATTAGGAGAAATTAACTTGAATAGAATTTCAGTAATTCATGGAATATTGATTTTGAAAGGAAGCAATATGTTTTCTTTGGAATTATGCATATTGAGAGAGCAAGGAGTCCAATTTTTTTCTTGTAAATTAATTTGGAATTTTTTTTCAGTTTTTCTTTGTGATGAGGAAGAAGTATGATCAGTCAGTACACTCCACGTGATTCATCATGGTGTTATGCCCATGTCTGTTTGGTTCGGCGTGAAATTCACACCAGGTATATATATTTTTTCTTATTTTTTATTTTCATTTGCTAGAAGCTTCATTCAATAAATACCTTTATTATGATATGTATTTATAAATAAAGACATAAATTAAATGAAGCTCCTGCAAAGAAAATTGAATCAGTTAAATTATGTTCAAACTGTATTATTTTTTATTTGTAGCATAACCTATTTAATATTTTTTGTAGAACTGTCAAATACTTGACTTTTCTTCATCACTGTAGATGCGTAAATGATTACCGTTAAAAAAGGTCTTTTTTTAACGGTGAAAAAAGTAAATACCGTTTAAAACAGTTGAAAAAATCTTTTTTTAACGGTGAAGAAAGTGGAAGACTGTATGCATTGAAATATTATATTGGAAGCATCGTCTTCAATCATTTCATATTTCAGACGATGTAGAGTCACAGTCACATTCACAGTTAAAAAAAATGCTGTTTGTATTTCGTGCGTATAAAATTAGTGTTTTTATATGGCATATTCGAGTGAATTTTTGGCCTCGACCTGCACTCTGCACTGCCATTTGCCATAAAAAAACACTCATTTTACGCACTTAATACAAATAACTATTCTCATTCTATACTATTGTCCATTGCTATTTGAATTGGTTATACACATTTAGTTTCATTAATTTTTCAATTAATTTTAATTTTCAGGTGGACACAGTACTTTCTTCGGTCTCCTGAATTCATTTGTTCACATAATTATGTACTTCTATTATATGCTCAGCGCTATTGGACCACAAATGCAGAAATACTTGTGGTGGAAGAAATATCTCACCGCTCTTCAAATGGTAAGTTGAAGCTGTAGAGTAATTTTCAAGATTCATTCATACACATCACACTGGAAAAATAATCAGTGGGTTTACATTTTCTAGTTGTTGGTACTTTTTGATATAAATGGCAACACCGCAGCTCTGAAAATTTTTTAGATCGATAGAGCATAGAGCAAACATTTTAGAGGGTTTTCCCATAAGCGCTGTTATATTGATATTGGCTTAGACCTTCTTTTTCACGTGGCCCCAAAGGAAGAAGTCGCAAGGTGTTAAATCACAAGATCTTGGTGGCCAATTGTGATCACCTTTTCGAAAGATAACACGGTCCAGAAACTTTTCCCGTTGCCTGTGCGGCACGTAACACCGTCTCGTTGTAAGTAAACGTTGTCCAGATCAATACTATCATTGGAAAACCCTTTAAATGGCAACACCGCAGCTCTGAAAATTTTCTAGATCGATAGAGCAAACATTTTTTTAGACTTTAATTGAATTCAACCATTTTGTAAATGTATTTTCCTTGACAATATTTTTTTTAACTTCAGGTCCAATTCGTGGGTATAATGGTACATGCCTTCCAGTTGTTATTCATTGACTGCAACTATCCACGTGCTTTCGTCTGGTGGATTGGAATGCACGCAGTGATGTTCTTCTTCCTCTTCAAAGAATTCTACAACAAAGCTTACCACGACAAAAAAGCGAAAGCCAAAATCGCCGCGGAGAAAAAAGAGTCAACCGTAGCAAATGGTCTAAACGGTGAAGTAAATCTGGTAAAAGTGTTAGCGAATATTACGTCAATGGCACAACCGATGTACATCACAGAATCAAATCGCAATGAAATTAGAAATTGTTATTTATAGATAGAAAATGGACTCTCAATACGTAGCTGATATGAAGATGAGTCAAGTACAAGTTGCTCAATTAAAATAGAGGTTCAGGATTTTTTTTATTAAAACTTAGGTGCTGAACATACCCCAATCACATACGTAGAATTTAGCGAATTCAAAAAAACCATCTTCAAAAAAAATATTTTCAATTGAATCGAACATAGTAAAATAGTTATCAAACGAAAAATAATTGTTGACATTTAAATTCAATAAACAACATAATACATCACAATAACTAAGTCAATAAAATTGTTGGTAAATTGATCTTTATGGTGATTTATTGAATAGTTTTTCACACAGCCAGTATAGTAGGGTTTCATTCAAATGTGATAAAAACATGTTTGTGTAGATGATGCAGAAAGTAGGTACCAACTGCCATAATGTTTCGAATTTTAGAAATTTGAAATTTTATGACTAAATCTTCCATTCGAATTATATCATATTTGGTTATTTATCTCACTATCATTCCATTTAAATTTTTCTGATTCAGCAAATGACATATTTTATTGTTTGGAGTGGAATAGTTACACGGGTGCTATACAATTACATTTTTTCCTATTTGTATTGTTTCAAAAATTTTAAAAAGGATTAAGGCTTTATATATGCAGTTTTACTTAATGTTAAATATTAAAATAGTGTAGTTAATTTTATTTGTTGTAAATATTTTTATACATAATGTGAAATAAATTAAATGAGAATTGAATTTATGTTGTTCTATTTTTAGCCCAATTCGTGTTTGAAATTGATCGAAAATATTGCTGAATAAAGCAGAAAATGTACCCTGGAAAACAAGTGAAAAGTCTTGACGCTGAAATACCTAGGAGAATTAATGTTTTTGCTCTGAATGCAAAATTCAACACTATCTGAAAAGTGCACCTTTTCTGAATATCCAAAATTGGAGATTTCTAGAGAATTTCTTTTGGCCACAATTTTTTCATCAATGAGTCCATTTCAATTGAAAATTCGTTAACATTATACAAAATAATAAATAACAACAACAAAACCCAATACTAACTCTATCCTATTAATCTTAACAACACTAGCTACTAAGAAAAAATTGAGCTTGTAGCAGTTTAGGAGTGTGAAATAGAAATGGGATTCATATAATATAGTATATTCCTTTGCAATTTTGAAAATATTTTTGTGACAGCTTTTAAAACTATCTCTTATGAAGTGGTGAAGTTTTTTTTTCATCGAAAAAGTATTTTTTAATCTGAAAAACTAAAAACATTAAAAAGATACACAGAGATATCCATTGATGAATAAAAAAGAAAAATAAAGAAATAAAGACCGAAGTAGATATATATTTGTTTTTATTCAGAAAATATGTTATAAAATTTGATATTTGGTTCAAAAAAAATTATTTTCGGCGGAACAGACAAATGAAAATACATTCAGACGATTAGTATATGGATTCACAAAGTAGGTAAAAGGAACATTTTTATTTCAAATATAATCACTGCTTGCTTTAATACTGTAAATGCCTTATTCTTAAAATTTTAATCTGATTGAATTTCAGTAGAAAACCTATGGGTAGGTATATATCAACATCCTGCAATTTTATCATTGAAGAGCACCATCAATATCGAAGATATCACAGCAGAGAATGAAAGACTTGACAGGAAAATAAAAAATTACAATTTTAAATCAAGCATGATGAATATTAAAATGTAATAATTGAGCAATTGTCGAAGTGTCATGAGAACCACTGAATTTTTGGAATAATTATATCTTAATAACCATTTTCGAATCCATGGGCGTCGATAAAGACAAGGGTATTGGGCATCACCCATCCTCCAAAAAGCTACTTAATTGTTCCCACCAATCAAGAGAAAGATTAATTGCCATAAAAAATTGATATTTCGATATCTTATCAAAAATATTATCAACGTTACTATCCCTCCCCAGAAAAAAATGATATACCTCCCTAAGAAAAACATTATCGACGCTCATGCCTAATCCACAACTATTAAAATAAAAGTGAAGGTTTTTTTTTGTAGAATATTTGAGCATATTGTATAGATTATTCATTACTGGTACATAGGTAGTTACTAACTAATATACATTAAGGTACATGACTAGTTTTAAAGTTAACTTAATCTTTATTATTTACAAAAGTTACAACTACAGTTCCTCACTTCATTTTGTACGTGAAAACTCATTCTGTAGAGGAAAATATATCATAAAAAACATTAACCACCGCATCATATAATAATAATAACTGAGGTAACTACAGAATTAATCAAACAAAGGCTCTAAGATGAATAAAAAATTCATCTTGGATAAATTAGCTTCACAGGGTTGATCATATCAAGTTGTACATTATTTTAGCTTTAATTTTCTGTTATCAAATAAAATAGTCGATTTATTTAATTGCTATTTTTCCGATGAGCTAAAAACGTATAGGTTTTATCGAAGGTTTTGTTTTGGCATCACAAATTGAAATTTGAAAATCTGTGTAGATTTAGATCAAGAATTACTAGATAGTAGAAATTTCGTTTAATAAGAAACATCGAATAATGTTTTGAAATTATATCATTTTGCTTAATTTAGAATTGATAGATAAGAAAGCTAGAACAATGTACAAAAACCGATTCAATAATTGGCAAAAACGTATTTCCATGAAAATTTTAAAACCAATTTTCATGAATCATTGAGCTCAGAGATACATCTCTTGTTGGCAGCCTCTATAAAACTAATATTTACTTTGGATAACCAGAAATATTCAAAATATAAAACCTCAAACTGTATAAATTACAAACTTAATCAATCTTATTGTTGTTATTGATACTCTTTTTCAGATTCTTCTGTTCCTCCTTCTTATAGGCCTGACGGTAGAAGTTGGAGAATAGGACGAAGAATATTGTTGAATGTATCAGCAACAAAGGTCCTATGATCTTGGGTATCCACAGTCTGACCAAAGCAATTGTGCTGAATGAATGAACACAAGGAAGAACTGCGACTGTAGAAAAAGAATGAAGTTTTATTAGAAATAGGAAGAAAACAATAAAATAGATATCGATTGAAATACAGGGTCTTTATAAATGATTGTAACAGCGCAGTTGGCTTTGGATTATCCTTTGCGGCTACAGAATACCAAGTAGGTTCACTCTAACGAATCAGAGCATAGCATCCCAGAATTCTGTGCCAACTGCGCTGTTACAATCATTTATAGAGACCCTGTATAATCTGGGAGTATTCTGCATTTCTAGAAATCTTTTTTTGGTTTTCACTCCCAGTCCTGAAACAGAAACAATTGAAACATTTTCAATTAAAGTATATATTCTTTGGAATTGAAAGCTAACAAATACAATACGTGAAACAAAAAAGTCCCTAACTGAGGTTAGTGCAAAACGGGTTACCATACTTGTCTGCGTATGATACCAGAGCTCATGGAAAAGCCTCCGTAGAAAAAACCCTGTCTCGCCGTTTTCACAAAATTGAAACCTAAAACTATTCGAATAATAATACCTCCAATATTCAGAAACAAAATACTTCTTGCTCTCGAGCCAGTAGGGTGTTTTAAAACCAGTCTGGCCTTCCCAGTGAAGATTTTTCGAATCTTCTGTTCTTCTTAGACAGCTACAGGACCCTACTGAAGGATAATCATCTCCCATAGATTTAAACAGTGGTATTTCATTCTAAATATCGAATTCAATTTCGGAATAATGATAAAAAACGTGTGAAAAACTTATGTCAAAATGACATAATCAAGATGAAATGCTCCTGCGTAAATACTGCACTTATTTGTCAGGAGCAAATTGGTTTCGAAAAAATTGTTGCCTAACATTATTTCCCTCTTCAGTTTTACTGTTAGGCAACATTTTTTTCGAAACCAATTTGCTCTTGACAATTAAGTGCAAGGATTTACGCAGAAGCATTTCATCTTAATTCAAGTTTTTTCAATTGTTTTTGTTTCAGAGACTGGAAATTAAAACCTAAAAATTTTTTTTCAGAAATCAATAAATAGTCTGTACGAAATCAATATACAGGATGTCTCAAGACGTTCCATACAAAAGGTTTTTGAATGGTATCACTATCAGGACTCAGTATCAAAATCCATCGTAAGAATTTTGTTTTCAATCACCTTTTTTATATTTTTGTTAACTATGAAATGTTAGAAAAATACTACTTATGAAGGTTTATGAAACTATTTGTAATGGAGAAGTTTACCTCTGATTAGATATCACGTGCAAATTTTCATTTGGGAAAAAGTACTTACTAATTGAATGGTAGTGATATATTTTTTCCACCATAGATATTTTTGGTATTCAGGTCCCATCGCAGACACCATGTAGTAGAAGTACATCATGACATGTACGATGTTGTTGATGAGGTTTGAGAAGGTTCCATGTCCACCTGAAAACATCGAATATATAGTTAAAAGATTTTCTGATCAATCAAAAACTTCGCACTTATAAAGGGTTTTCCAATAAGAGGTGTTATTTTAAATAGCCCGCTATTTCGGTAGATGTCACGTTTGTAGCTGTCACTTTTGACCTTTTGACTTGAAGAACTACGCCATTAATAAAAATGAAACGATGCGCGCTTCAAGAACGCATTGAAATTATCAAAATTCACTATAAAATGTTGAAAATTTGGTAGAGCCGGTTCGTAAAACTCGAACATTTTTGGATCGTCGTGAAGCAGCTTGTCTGGCCGCTATAAGGAAATTGGGAGAAAAATTCGAGTTGTTTGGGACAATTTAGTGAAGTGAGGAATAAAACCCGTGCACGTCGCTCAAGAACAGCCAAGAATATTGCTACTGTAGCCGAAAGTGTTGAAGAAGGTTTGTCCATTCCTCGTCGTTCTTTGGAATTAGGCATTCCGCAAACGTCATTACACCGTATTTTGCATAAAGATTTGTGTCTTAGGGCTTATAAGGGTCAGTTAACATAAAAACCGCGATCTTGTGACTTCTATCTTTGGGGCCACGTGGAAGAGAAGGTCTACGCGAATAGCCCAGCGTCGATTCAAGACCTCAAAGATGGAATTCGTGAGGCTATCGAGGACATAGGGCAGCCACTTTGCGATTTGGTTATGGAAAATTTCAATAAAAGGATATGGTCCTGTAAGAGTGGTCATGATGGTCATTTGCCTGATGTTATTTTTCACTATTAACGGCATAGCTTCTTCTTTATAATGAAATGAACATCCGATCATTTATATTGAAAAATGGCAATTTTTTAATACCAAATTACCACCTCTTATTGGAAAACCCATTACTAGAACTGCCCATTATATTGATAATATTGTACCATTTCTCTTTATTTTGCAGCCAATCAATACAATTATCTCAACACGAAATACCCATATTCTACTCAACCTCCATCCGAAAAAGTTTTCAGTCAATTTCCCAACTGTAAGAATGATAATAATAATCCTACTGAAGAATTAAATTGTTTGAAACCCGTTAGAAAGTTCATTCGTCAGGTTGTGCAGTATGATTCTTTTTAGAACCGTGTATTGTCGCAACATCGAATTCATGGTTAGCTCTTTGATTTCATAAAACTAAACGATAAAATTCATCATGGTTGCGACATTCTGCACTCATAGCTCTGCGGAGCTGAAAGGTCGTTCGCTCATTGTTATGATCTCGTGAAAGGATGACTTAGGTATTCGAATACTACGCCATAACATATGTTTATGCACCACTGACCACGATCAGGAACCGCATAATATTAGTTTCGTCTGTATTTTGTGTTGAATCCTACCCCAAGAAAAGGCTTGATTCCATTCGATTCTTTGCCACTGAATTCAATAAGATACACCTTGTACATAGGATGTCTGTAAACAAATTTGAGGGACTTTGGGATATGATTCCTCGATGAAAATAAGCAGGGGTAGTTCATATAAATTCTTTTGAAATCGACCCCCCTTCCAAGATAAAGCCTTTGGAAGCCGATGACGAGTTTGACAGTTTTTATTTTTTTTACGGCTACTTAAAAACAATGAGTCATAAAACTATACATAATATGAAGCACTGAGTAGACGTTTATCATACCTTTTTTTATAACTTCATTTTAGGGGTTCAAAAAAACAACCCCATGTGATTTTTGTTCAGAAATTGTTCTCGTGTGATTTTAGAAAAATAGAATTCTCTTTGTGTTTTCCATTTAATCTGGAGAAAGACTCTTGGAAAATTTCGATACAGTCGATACTTTTCTCGGGGAAAAATAAAAGCTTACAAGCAATATAATCACAGCCTTCCAAAGGCTGTAGCTTGGAAGGGAGGTCGGTTTCGCAAAAGGTTTATATGAACTACCCTGCTTATTTCATCGAGAAATCATCTCCTCGCATTTGTTTACAGACACCCTGTATTATAGCATTTTTAGAAAACATTTCTTGTTCCTTTCTCTAGCCATAGTGGATTTTGAGCTCTTCGTGCAAACTATACCTTTATTTCGGTAGATGTCACGTTTGGAACTGTCATTTCTGACATTTGATAAGTAGAAACTACGCCATTAATAAAAATGGAACGATACACGCTTCGAGAACGCATTGAATTATTAAAATTCACTACAAAAATGGTGAAAATTTGGCAGAAACGGTTCGTAAAACAAGAACATTTTGGGGCGTTTTGAAGCACCTTGTCAGGCCGCAATAAAGAAATTGGTGGAAAAATTCGAGCTGTTGGGACAAGTTAGTGATGTGAAGAATAAAACCCGTGCACGTCGCTCAAAAATAGCCGAGAATATTGCTGCTGGCGCCGAAAGTGTTGGAGAAAACCCAGGTTGTCCATTCCTTGTCGTTTTTTGGAATCAGGCATTCCACAACCGTCATTACATTGTATTTTGGATAGTTTTGATCTGGACAACTTTTACTTTCGACAAGATTTCGCTACATGCCAAACATGCAACGAAACCATTGATATTTTGCGGGAAAAGTTTCCAGACCGTGTTATCCTTCGAAGAGGTGATCACAATTGGCCACCGAGATCTTGTGATTTAACATCTTGCGACTTTTTCCTTGTGGCCACGTGAAAGAGAAGGTCTACGCCAATT